>JAHZMU010002835.1:0-21516 GCA_027743725.1 Rambutsinella grinnellia | reverse complement strand
AGACGAAACATACACATACATTCGGGAATTGATAGATGACGTTACCTTTGCCTCACCATTGCAAGGGTTAGACCGCTTCTATTTTGTAGTAATAGATCGCGACCCTGTTAAAAATATTATTGCAGAAAAAGTAGCCGGAATACTTAAGCCATTTGGTGTAGGCCTGTGGGTAACTCTAATCATAGCAGGTGTACTTGTGGCTTGCGTGCTTTCCCTCCAAGATGCATGTTATGGGACTACCCTCAATCATATAGCATTAAAAGCTGCACAAATTTCGATGGGGTTGAGCAAACTGTTAGTTTGCCAAGGAACTTCTAATCCCAACAAAAATACTTTGACATACCTTAAGCTTTGGGGAATTTGGAATTTACTAGCATTAATCTTATCGCAGACTTATCAAGGCGAAGTGTTCTCTACTCTTTCATCTTCTCCAAAACAAGCTTATCCGAAGACGTTAAAGGAGTTGACTGAAAGCAAAATTTTTATCTTCACTTTCGGTACAACTTTAGACGTAAACGGGACAGAAGTTAGTTTATTACGCGAGCGGCTTAGGACTCTTGCTTCTCTAGATAATACTTTAATTAATAGATATAAAACTTTCTTAAACAAATTAAAGAATAGTGTTAAATGGTATGTAAACCGTGAGGAATTTTTTGCAGGTCTGCTTAACGAAATTGTTAAAAACGATGACATTCATTCAAAGGTGTCTGTTATGGATAACTACGATGTTGTATGGACTATGTCTCTGTTTTATTCATATCAGGATACACCTTATTCGACAAATTTAGCTCCTTTTAACTTAATTGATCAGCCATCTCTATATGTGGTAATGAAAAACTATTTGGCTTGTGTAATTTCGTTAAATTTAGTAAAAATTTATGAATCTGGGATCAGGTTAAAGTTAGAAGAGAACCTTCGTATAGCTCATGAAATCCGAGTGTATACTGACGCACAAGATATTAAAATGATGGAAGAATTTTTATCCGGTAATAAATTTCCGGATAGGGTAGAAAGATTAGAGCAAACTATGAATTTTTCTGTAGAGCGGTTTAGAGCAAAATCGTATTGTCAAAAGGGTTGCTTAAGTAATAGTAATCTGCTAGAAATATTTTCGGCTCTGCCAAGCGCTGTTTATAAAGCGGAAGAAGTCTTTAGGTCCATATCTAGTGTTTCTGAATGTGCAGGCTTTTTTGTCAAACTATCATTATTAATGATTCATTAAGAATCAGTTATAAATTTCAATTGTAAACCTTTGACAAATAAAACAATTTATCCACTTTGACTAAAGTAAAAACCAGAAAACCTTGGAAAAAAAACTCGTTTTACAACTTGCCAATTCTCAAAACTCCTTTTTGTCTGCTACATTTTTTTAAGCGAGAGGTCCACTCATATTTTGCACATTTTACAAAACACAAGTGTTCTCACACAAACAGATTAAAAGTTTTAAAATTTTTTTTTTTTTATAATAATGTTATTTGAAATTTACTTAATTTTACCATTACTACTATCAATTCGAATATCAGACTCAACTTCGTGTACGCTTAACGATGCGAGCAAAACTCTTGGAGAATGTATTAATATTAGAAATTGTAGGTATCAAATTGGACGTTTAAGAATTGGGCTTCCTGTGATAAATTGCAATGGTAACAAAACTGTAGTTTGTTGTCCAAAAGGGTTGTCTATATCTGAACAGAGTAAGTTAGATTTATAATTTTTATAATAGAAATCATTAAAGGCATTTCTTTCAGAGTGTGAGGAATGGAAGGAATTGCTATATGCGCCAACTGCGTTTGATCTGCCAAGGTCAGAAGTTCCAATTTGTGGGGCTGTGTATAATCTATTTGTTAGAGGGAGGAATGCCGTTCCATTCGAGTATCCACACGCAGTGGCTTTAGGCTACGGGGCTGATGTTAACCAACTCAAATTTCTTTGTGGGGCGACACTAATTAGTGAACGCTTCTTGTTAACAGCAGCTCATTGCATAACGAAAGAAAAGTAAGAGCTTTGAAATTGGATTTAGGTAAAAAGTAAGAGTTTTATTTTCAAAGGGGAAAGCCATCATACGCAGTGATCGGGGATGGTTCCATTAGTATGACGAGGCTATCATTATATAGAAAAGTTGTGAAGATAATCAATCACATTATTCATCCTCAGTATCGACCTCCACTTATCTATAATGATATTGCTGTAAGTTTGAAAGCAAATATTTTGGTTAAAATGAATAGCATATTTTCAATAACAGATTTTGGAACTAGCCCAACCCTTACAGTTGGATAGGTATACCCTACCAGCTTGCGTAGGAACACCTATTACTTCTCCGAAAAGGAATTCACTAGTGGAGGGAAGCGGTTGGGGTTTAACTGAAGGAGCAACCACCGAACTACAAGTGATCAATGTCACTATGATGGAAAGAGCCACTTGCAATCAAATTTATGCTTTAGAAAGTGACAAATTGCTTAAGTATCCAAATGGGATTATGAAAAGTCAGATTTGTGTAACGGAGCAGGATATTTGTCGGGTAAATTAATTAATTTCATTTTTTAGATTTCATTTTTTAAATTGCAAATTTGATAAAAGGGTGATGTTGGCGGTGGTCTCCTTATCCGTGATGGGAGGTGCCTATTCCACCTCGTTGGAATCAGCAGCATCACTTCCAAAATATGTGGATTGGGCAACGCTTCAGTTTACACAACTGTCGCTAGCTATCAGAATTGGATTGAAGAAATAGTATGGGGCAGTGAAATAAATTAGCTTGTATAAATACTAATTATTTTTATTAATCTTTTGATTATTTAATGTCAAAATTGGCTATTTCATTCTTCCCAAATGTATGAATAAAATGCGATTTATAAATTGTTTTCAGCTAACACAAACGCGATCAAAACACGACAATTTTGTAAAATATAATAACCTGAATGGATCTTTTATTAAAGGAATTATAGCAAGCTAAACTGTTTGTAAACATGTTATAAGAAACCATTCACGTTGCCAAGGCCAAACCAATCTGGACATAATGATTTTTTAAGATAAATTGCATTGTGGAATTTCACAGACATCCAAGTATTCCACCCAATCCAAGTCAAAGAGTTTCCTCAGAAATTAATAGCTTAAATATCAATTACAAAGTTAAATTGTTTATCAGATTTATAATACCTGTTTCATCTTAAAATGGAACATCTACTCTCAATTCTTCTCTTGAATCCCTCAAATTACATGATAACATTTCATTGCGTTATCCCCCTCCAAATATTCCCATTAAATCCAGCAGCACATATTCCCCAATTGACATATCAGAGTATAGACCCTAAACCAGTTGCCGAACAAAAATTTAAATACATTTTCTCTCAGCCTTTTAATATTGTCTTTACAAAATTGGATTTAAGCTTTTTCCAAGTTCTGCTACGTAACACTATTAATTCTTTTCTTACATTCAGTTTCAAGACAAGTTCTGTCTTCATCTTTATTTCGAAAGAGAGTTCGTTTAATGAAGAAGAGCTTGATAGAATGGTATTAAACATCCCAGCCATAAAGCTAATCCTTCACTCGAATGAAGTGAGATGGTCAATTATTTGCAATAAATATTGCGATTCATTTCAATACAAAAATGTTTCTAGCCACGATGTTAATATTCAACAGCTTTTCTACCATCCTATGATATTTCATAAGCGATTATTTCGCAACGCAAACGGAAGAAAGATGGACAGCCTAATTTATATCAAAAGTGCGAATGCGTTTATCAAAAAGTATGGAAATGATCGTCATGCTTGCTCCCGTTTAATTATGAAGGAAACTGATATGAAACTTTGCAGCCAATACATATCAGCAGCAACAACATTGTCTCAAGTGCATAATATTTCTTTAAACATTTACTCAGCAACTGATACTCTTGATGTATTTCTAGCTGGTATTAGTATGACCCAACGAGGACAATTTCTGATCGGCGTTGCTTCACATAATAATTATATTAAAGAAATTCCGGATTACACAAGAACTGGGCTTACATTTGCAAACGTTAATAGTAAAGTTTTATTTCATTGCATTACGAAATCTACTAAAAGGAATACAAACCTTAATGCCTGGCTCCAACCTTTTTCCCTCGATCTTTGGCTGAGCCTCTTTGCCATTTGGGTTATTGTAACTATTTGGTCTGGAATACTGAAAATTGCTAATAGTTATTTTCTTAGGGTTGGCCACAGTAAAATTCTCAACTGGATTAGATTTTCATTGGGATTAATTAGACTTGCTTTTGGAGTGACGTCTCTTGAAAAAGCTCAAAAATACAAATTAATTCTGTTAGCTATTCTGCTTGTTCGCTTTTTCACAGCTAGCTTTTACGAAAACACAGTAACAAGCAATGTTGTTGTTCCCAGCTCGCCCAAAATGTACAAATCTTTAATAGAATTATTAAATGCTGGGTACAAAATAATTTGGAAAGGTGATTTTATGACAACGCCAAAGGAAATGTATGGAATGGAGTTTAAAATTAGAGGAGTTTATGATAAAATTAATGTGAGTTTTCAGTCCAACTCAAATAGCACAGAATTTGCTCATCTTGTAGCTGATGGAGGTGTACAATTTGGCGATTTAGAGAATATTGAAGTTCTTCTAATTCAGTGGAAGGAAGCAGTTGATATGGCTAAGGAAAATAGAGATGGGCTTTGCTACAGTATACCGGAAAGGTTTATGCTTTCTTCAGTTTTCTGGGAAGTGTATACTGTCAATAGGGATTGGATTGGGAAGTCGATTTTAACTATGAGGGAAAGTGGTTTGAGTGGGGAGTGGCAAAAGATGGCTGATTGGGGGACGGTGATGAGAAGGAAATTTGATCAAGCGAAGGAGGAGAGTGGATTGAATGGGAATATTAGGATGAAAGAGATTTGGGTGATTGTCTTAGTTTTTGGGTGTTTGTGTGGGATGGCAAAGCTTATATTTTTGTTAGAGATTGTGGTTTGAATGATAATGCTTTTATTGAGGTGTAAAATATTTGAAACTGATTATTAAAGCAGGAGCGATTTATCCATTATTGATTGCGTGTCTGTTAATGTCAAATTTACAATTAATATCGGCCGTGACGGGCCAAATTGTTTTTTTTTTAAATTAAAGTCTTAACTAATAGTAAAAACTTATTACGTTGTCTATTACTAGGCATAGCTGATGAGCAATTATTTGAGTAAGAGAAAGCGTTTGGCTTAGTATTTTCTTACGTTTAGCTAATGTAAAATGTTGAAGATTGACATCGTTCATTAAATATTGTATATTTAGCTTTGATTTATTTGGCTTTAAAGATTAAAATTGAAAAGATTGAAAATGTTTCCATCAGCTCTAAATATCATTTTTATCTTATTATCACCCCTCGCATTAGCAACATCAAACAATCACGACAACCACAACACAATTGGAGTCTATCAGCCTTACTTAGAATTGCCCCTTTTGCCCCTGAAAGACACTCGTTTACTCATCTTCTCTAGAAACTACTCAACCCCAGTCAATGTTACCGACTATATTGGAAAATTTACACAACCCATTCATATCATTATCGTAAATGCTAATCAAAAAAGGAGTTTGGAGTCGAAGGAAATTGTCTTTGAAAAGTTTTTGTGGAGAACAAGCACTATCCAATTTCTCACTTTTGGTTTGGAAAATAAGGTTTATGGCGTTTGCTCTTTTGATTGTCTCTTTTTTGGAGATGAAGAAGACCTTTCGCCATTCCTACAACTTGCTCACAGTCCAGCCATTCTCTACAAAATATTTCATGAGGATTATGAAAAGGCTGAGATCAAAATAAATTTCCCTTTAGAACAAGTTAGTAAAGAATGTTTGGAACGGGATGATTTTATTGAGCGATTTCATCTCCACAATTGTGAATTGAATGGGGTTGTTCTCGCCACATTTTATCTTTCAGAAATTTATAATTTCACACCGTATTTTAAAGACGAGAATGGCAACACAACACTTGGGTCAATTCTGCCCCCGTATAGTTTTACAATTGAAGCTGATGCAGATTACAGTACATCGATGATCATTCAGTTCCACAATGCAAAAAGTATCGTCGTTATGTTCTGCGGGATGGTGAATTCGAAAGAAGGAATGTCAAACGTTTGGATAGTTCCACTTGAACCTGAAGTATGGATAAGTATATTTGTTTTGGGAATATGTAGTGCATCCGTTATCACATTTTTGAGAGGAGGTCTGAACACACCATACTTTATTAAAGACATTTTAGCTCTCCTCGCTTATGGGTGTCGAGTCCCACATTCAATTCCAAAGAATTATTCGAAATTCTACATTTTCCCCGTAATTTTCGGGCTTGTCGTTTGGGCCTTTTATGAAAATGGAATAACTAGTTTGACAATAGCTAGGAAGAAGCCATGGCTACCAAGTGGGTTCGAAGAAGCTTTTAAAAACGATTTCAAAATTGTAAATTTTTTTATGGATAACTTGAACGAGGTGGGAATGATTCATCCTCATTTGAAAGGACTTGTAAAGTCTAATAAACAGGCTCAATCCCCCGATGATATTGCAGCTTCGATGATGCAATCTATTATTACTGGGTTAATTGGAAGTGTTGGAAAAGTAAAGGAAAATATTTTCAACAAAACAATTTGGGTTAGAGATGAAAGTGAATTAGGAGAAATTCAGGAGATGGTGTACCACACCCAATTATTATTCAGGGACAGGGCATGCCAAATGAAAATAGAGAATTGGGGGCTTAATTACTGGCATATTCTAACGCCCAATAGGTTTCTATTGAAA
Source organism: Rambutsinella grinnellia (assembly GCA_027743725.1). Taxonomy (NCBI): domain Eukaryota; kingdom Metazoa; phylum Arthropoda; class Collembola; order Entomobryomorpha; family Entomobryidae; genus Rambutsinella; species Rambutsinella grinnellia. The sequence goes on along the minus strand of JAHZMU010002835.1, from coordinate 14,763 downwards.
TATACTCTGAAGATAATGAAAGAGGCGGGACTATTCAGTAAATGGAATAATCTTTATTTAGATGAAATCTTCACTTCTGATTATCATCAGATTAGGGATGAAATCAAGCAAATGCGAACAACCGAAAATATTTCAGCAACATTCAGGGAAATGTTTGAACCGGAGAAGGATATGCAGGAAGCTGAAAACAAAACATGGCAACAAGAAGAGGAAAAGGGTAAAGTGGGATACGCACTGATTGAGGAAATGATAGGTTTAGTGGGGGAAGCAGAAGTTAGAAGAAGAGTAAAGGCAAACCTTCCTCCGGCGGAGGATGAGGGAAATCCTGATTTAATTAATTTGGTGAAGATAAAGCCAATAATAATTTTGGTGGGAGTTGGTATTATAATCGCAATATTAGCTTTGATTTTTGAGTTGATATCGAAATTTAATTCGTTTACTTTACGCACAAGAGTTAAAAGCATAATAGGTTTTGTAAGAGGACTTAAAGGGTTGAAGAAATGTCGAAACTTATTTCGTAAAAGGGATAAAGTAAGAGTATTTTATAAGAGGTAAATCTGTGTCAATATAGCGATTTTGAATTCAAAATGGAAATTTTTACTCCTTTTTGTAATTGTGTTTCCTTTAAAATGTATTAAGGTTAGTAACCCGGGGTTATTGGATTTTCTTGAAAAGTACCCGAGATAACTTGTTTTTGTTATGTTTCAGAAAAACATAGTTATTTCAATAAATATTTACTTTTTCTTTTTGGGTAAATAACCTTACCTAGAAAACAACGAGTTAACAAATACGGAAGATAAAAATTATTCCTAGCATACTTTTATACATTAAACATAGATTTAAAAAGGCAAACCATCTTTATGAGGTACTTTATTTAAGTTGTTTTTGCTATTGTGACAAAAACAATCTAAATTTAATTTACTAAAAGCTTCCAAACCAAAATTTCCGCAAGGTTTTCTCTGCAAATGTTTGCAAAACAATTTATGCATTTGCTTACGAACATTCGAAACTTACGTGTCATCAAACTGTCATAAACAAATTTGTTTTTTAGTATATTCTGTTTAGGACTCATTTTGCTTCGGAATAAGTTCATTTCAATCCAGCTACAATTTTCTCTCGTTCCTAAGCACGTCATTTTAATCTTTAAACATGAATTTAGTAATAATTATTTCCTGTTTTTTGCTACAACAATTAGCAAATGCTCTAGATAGCAGGGGTTTATACAAGCTATTTAAAAAAGCTGAGTGTAGATTAACCTACTTTCGAAACATGGAAGACGACGGGCTGAGCAGAAAATATTCTACTGATATGTACTTCAAAGCCGATTCTTTGCTTCTTTTCCGCCGTGATCTGGAAGCGAATTTACTCCAGCTTAAGCTATACTCAAGTGAATCTGTAAACTTGACAGATTATCAACGAATCTCTGCATCAAACGCGCGATATTCGAAATGCACAGTGCATATTATTTACAATTCGATCTATTTCGAAATTCGGGAGGCACGAGATGTTCTTCTGGATTACCCTGTTTATCCATTTATCTTACTTGTTGTAAATAATATGGGCTTGACCGACACTAAACATGAAAGGAATGCTAGATATTCGTTAGTGTATCCTTATCCCCAAACAATTATTTTGGAAACGAGTGGGCGTAAGATATATTGGAGTTGTTTTCTTTGCACGAGTCTTAAAAAGGATATATTGTCTGGAAAAAAATTCTTGAATGGACTAACCAGTATTAAAAAGGAATGGATTAATCTCTTTCAAAATATGGAACAAAACAAAATAGTTTATGAAATAGATAATATGGAAGTTTTTAATCAATCTATTAACGAATTTCGATCGCTTAGTACTTGCCCATTTTCTCAAAAAGTGTCTCAAAACGGCGACTTATGCAGTTTAATTTTATTAGCTAATAAATTTAACTTTTCTCTAATTCAGTCCGTTCCAGACCCGCCTGATTATGCGATTAACGTTGTTATGGACAACGGCTATTTAGAAAATAAACATAATTCATTAACTAATCTTCGAAACGCATTAGGAGACACAACTTTTGCTTCACCTTTTCAACGCCAAAATAAATTCTATTTTGTCGTATTAGATCGGGATCCATTTCAAAACGTTGTGGCTGGCAAATTGGCGGGGATTCTCCAACCATTTGATGCTGGCGTTTGGACAACATTAATAATTGCTTGTATCCTAGTAGGGGCTGTGCTCTCCCTTCAAGATTCTACAAATAAATGGACTAATACTAAGCAAGTAGCATGGACGGCAGCAAAGCTATCGATGAAATTAAGCAAGCTATTAGTTTGTCAAGGAACATCAAGTCTAAACACTGCTAGTTTGATGCATTTAAATCTCTGGGGAATTTGGAATTTATTAGCACTAATTCTATCACAGGCTTATCAAGGCGATGTATTCTCGACGCTTTTGTCCTCCCCAAAAAAAGAATATCCGGGGAGGTTTAATGCTGCCGCTTTGCGTTTTCGTCCGTCTTTCGTCTTTCCGTCTACGTCTAGACGAAGACGAAAAAACGAAGACGGAAAAGACAAAGTAAAAGACGACTTTCGTTTCCGTCTTCGTCTGCCAGACAGCTGATGGGAAAAGACGGCGTTTTTCGTCTTCGTCTCCGTTTTTTCGTCTCTTTGGGCGTCTTTACCGTCTTCGTTTTTTCGTCTAGACGAAGACGAAACGAAAACGAATTGAAATAGACGAAGACGAACGCAAACGACGCCGCAAGTCGTATAGACGACGGCAGCCTTAGGGAGGTTAGAGGAACTGATGAAAAGTAATATTGAAACGTCTACTTTCAGCAAAGTTGTGAACGACACGGAAAAAAGTTTATTACAAGAGCATATCGAAAAACTTGTTGGGCGTACAGATAACGATTTAATTAATCGGCATCGAACTAATTTAAACAAATTACGAAAGCGTATTAGGTTTCATAAAGATAGTCTTCAGCTATTAGAAAGTTTTTCAAATGGCAAAATTGAGAAGATAATAAACGGGAGAAATTTTTTCATAAACTTTCAACACAAATAACGAGCTAGTAGATGATTACGAATCTGTTTGGACTACATCCCATTATATTTCGTATATGATTAGAGCTCAATCGTCAAAGCTAATACCTTTAAGGTTTCTTGATCAGCAGCTTGTCTTTTTACTAATGAAAAACTACTTTGCTTCTGTACTTTATTTAAATTTTGAAAAAATTTCAGAATCAGGAATTAGATTAAAGTTGGAAGAGAATCTTCGTTCAAATCTACATTTTGGGATGTATGAAAGTGCGTATTTTTGGAATTTGATGGATGGGCTTTTTGAAATAGCTGAGGATAAAGATACGGGTAAATTGGATGTGTTAAATGAGCGGTTTGATAATGATAGGGTGAGACAGAAAACGGCTTATTGCTAAGAAGATTGTTCGAGAAGGAAGGAGGCAATTATGGAAACGTTTTCGGCTGTGCCTGTCACAGTTCATAGAACTATTTTGTATATTTATTTGGGGTTTATTGCCATTTCTTTGGTGATTTTTTTAGTGGAGTTGTATGCTTATTGGAAGAGATTTAAAGGGGTAGTTATAGTACGCCCAAATAAATCTAAGCGGACCAAGCCAAATAAGTGTAAAAGTGAAGCAATAGTTACAGCCTCTTAATTTAAATATAATTATAAATTGTAATTTAAAATAAAAAGTCTAAAATGGCTTAGAATTGAAGTAATTTTTATTCAACTTGACAAAATATGTTTTAGCATTTTTAAGCTGACATTTATATGTCATTCACGCGTTCTTGATAAGCCATTAAAACTTTTTGAGAATTATAAAAGTGAATTAAAGAGACGTTTCGCTCGAGAAGTTGCTGAGTACTTGAGAGTTTTGTTGTTGGGCAATGTAAATGCCACAGGCTTAAAATTCTCTAGAATTCTCTATAAGTACGCTTATGTTTTAAGTACGGGTTGGCATTTAAATAAAATTAATTGGGGCATATAACATGACAATTTAAATTATACTTTAAGTGCCCTGGAGAAATTTAGTTTGCATGTAGCACTCTTTTGATAAGCTCATTTATTAAAAATTCTGAAATAGTATTTATTTGCTGCTAACCAGCCAGATTTCAAAATGGGTTTTTGCTTTTCAAAAGGAATCCTTTTTTTAAGCGTTTATTCATTTAGCTGGGGTACAATGTTTACCTCAAGCATTACTACACCATTTAATAACGTCTTTTTGGCTAGATATTCCAAAGAAATGTATGCCATTTGGGGAACTCTGCCTGAAACGGTTGATCTCAACTTAAATATGATGGGATGTCGTTGCAGGATTCTCGTAAGTAATTTTGCTGGCGTCCAATTTTTACCTGGAAACGTTCCATTAATAGTCCGCAAACCTGTTCCTGGTTTAATTGGAGAAAAAATCCAATGGATTTTAGAAGGAAAGGGATGCCCTCCTTAACTTTGTCCTGCAATGGCCATGTTAAATTACAGCAGGTATTGGGAGTCCATTTGTGCGAGCTTTAATAGCCCTAAATTTATTGCAAATTCGAAGCAGTTGAATTGCGAAGTCGCCATGGATCTCTTTCCACCAATCTTTACTATGAATTTTGCAAAATACATATACCACCAATCTTTCAAGGAAATCAGAGGACAATTTAATATTGGCCAAGCGATTGCTAACCCGCCAGCTTGGCAATTTGGAGGAGCTTCAAGTAAACAAGGTTTAAAGGAGGAACTGCAAAAGGTTCTTCCTGGATCAATACCAAAGCTTAATATTTTGGTAGTAAAATATCAACGAAATGGGGCAATGCCATACTCCTTAAGCGAATGGAAGAAATCACTTTTTAGACGTCGTTATTTGCCGATAATTAGAAAGTCGTGGAATTCATACTCGATCGTTTTAAAGGTAGAAGAAAAGGATAATTCAGCGAGAATTTCTGAGAATTATCAATTATTACGTTGGCCACCGAATGAAGTTGGTGATTTTACCGAGAAGCTCCAATTAAAAACTGATTTTGAGAACTCTGACATTGAGTTAGAAGAAGAATTAGATCATTGTGTAATCTTAGAAGATTCGGCTTTGCTTAATGATTTAAGGAGACGGCTTAAGGTTTACTCTGTAGTATTGCATATTTGGACAACACTATTTAGAAACTATTCGTATCATGTGGATGGAAAGCAATGCGAAAACGGAGAGCTTCTGTGGAGTCCAGTTAAATCGGATTCCAACGACAATCTTTGGCTGATACCGGAAACATCAGATGACGCAAATCCACTTCACATCCCGCTTTCCTTCCCGGATGCTTCAAATACGCTTGCGTTTCTTGTCTGTGGGTTTAAAAGAATTGAACCGCTTTTGTTTGATGAACTGGTTAACGTTTATGGCTTGTATGTTTGGATCTGTTTAGCAGCAACTGTAATCATTTTAGCTCTTGCACTCAAAGTAGGTATGTTTCAATCACGCAAAAATTTGTCAAGTTCTATCTTCTTTATTTCAATGCTTCTCTTAGAACAAGGTGACATTTTTCTTAACGAGAAGTTCATGAAGCGCAACTCCATTCGTATAATGTTTGGCATTTATTTTCTAACGGTTATTATTTTGAGCGAAGGCTACAGACAAAATAACGTTTATAGTATGATTACTCCAAGAAAAGCGGAGAGATTTGAACGATTTCGAGAGTTGGTCAATTTCAATTACAACATTTATATAAAACATAAAGACTTGCGCTTCTACATGAATATTCTAACAAATTCTATTGTCGATTGGAATCAAATTGAAATACATAACTATCGTTATCCTTATAACGGTCACAACCAAGCAGTAACTCTCAGCGGGGAAGCAATCCTTGGAGTTCACTCTGAACTATATTCATTGCGCTGGCGTACATCGAATATATTATATGGAACAAACTTTAAAAATAGTAGCTTTAGTGGAATGGCAATGAAATACAGCTCATTGCTACCTCAGCGGCCGTTAATACTTCAGTTATTGAATCGGTTAAAATCAGTTTACTCAGCGCGTTCTTTACAAATTGATTGGTATGAAAAAAAGATTGAAAACGAACTCCAAAATAAATACAGGCAAGAAGAGAAAAATCAGCTTTTGGAAAAGCTACGCAGTTGCAATAAAACGGCGATTGTACTTTCGAAGAAAGATAGCAGAGATTATCTTAATATTTTACGTAGTTTTAAAGTTTATGAAGGAAAGGAAAAGTATATGCCGAATTCATTTAATTTTCATTTTATTGGGAACATTCCAACATATCTAATTAAGAGAATTGGGTTGTTTAAAGAGTCTGGAATTAAGGAGAGATGGATAAGCATGATGGAAGCTATTTCTGACGCAATCCGCCACAATACTGACTCTGTGGAAATGGCGGAAGCAAATTCGAACCCCGTCGCCGCTAGCTTTAAGGGGAATATTTTAGTTATATTTAGTCTTTTAGTTGCTGGATTAATTATAGCAAACGTAGTGCTAATAGCTGAACGATTTCGATATACTCTAATTCAATTATGGATACGTTCTAAATATCTTGTAATTAATCAAATTCGGCCAGTGCACTTTGCCCAAATTATATGTATAGGAGTGAAGCAGAAAGCATCCAGAAAATTGATGCTAATGAGAAAGATGAGCTAAAAAGTATCAGTTTATCAGTTCATGCTTCCATTTAATTAATTCCATTAATTTGTATGGCGCGATAGATTAAATTGCAAATATTAAATTTTATCCATTTTTTTACTTATAATAATGCCAGCTAAGCAATATGCAAGGTTTTAGCATAGTATAATGATTACGTGTTAAAATCTAATTTATTCTGACACGATAGCTTTTAATAGCAGGTTTAAATTGTTTTTTAAAATAATATTTCTGCTTCTGCTTTAAACAAAAGGGCAAAGCGAAATCAATTTAGGCTTTTCTTTCCGACGTGTCACAAGCAGAAGTATTGAAGCAAGTAATATTTGCAGTTAAATAAAGTACATCTTAAGCTTAAGTACTACACTGTTGTACTACATTGCATAACTTTCGTTTTTATATGCGAAATATAATATCCACCATAATGCTCCTAAAATTTATGTTTCTGCTCTTACCATCCATTTTGCTTGGAGAAAACAGCTTAATTGCAATTTATCAACCCCTTTTTGTAGATCTCCGACGGACAGATTTTCGATTTATGACATTTTCTTTGGACTTTTCAAAAGTCATAAATCTTACGGATTACATTGGAACATTTACGCAACCGCAGCATCTCATTATTGCAAAATTTGAGGACAAGAAGAGCAGAGATTTTGCATCAGCAAAGAATGAATATATATACAAAAAGTTAATATGGAGGAGGAGCACTCTCCGCCTATTTATATACGGATGGGAAGGAAAGGTTCAATAATTTTGTCCTATTAAATGCTTCTCAGTTCCAAGCCAGGAATTCGTATCTAGAAATGTGCACAATGCTTACAGCCTTCTTTACAAATCGAACAATATGAATTATAATAGACGTAGGATATGGGTTCATGTGGATGGATCAAAAAAGGATATTAATAACTGTTTAGAAGAAATCCAAATAAAGTCACGCATACCTGAACAATGTAGTTTATTCGTACCAGATATTGTTGCTCCATTTTATCCCTCTGAAATATACAATTTTACTCCCTACTTTACTCCAACATATTCAAAGGAGCCTATGGAAGTAACTGGCTTAATTCGTGCAAAATGCTTTGAGATGACATAAGCGTCCTCTATATTAGCCCATTTTGATGACCGAATGCCAATTTCATTTTTGTTTTGTCGGAGACTTGGCAACCTAAACGGGGATATAAAAAAGGTTGCTAAATAAAATTGATGTGGATGTGTAGACGGTTCCGTTCGAGAACAAAGTGTGGATAAGTATTATCATATTTGGATTGTACAGCGCCTCAGCCTTCACTTTTCTTCGAAGAGGACTTAGTCCATTTGATTTAATTGAAGTGTCTCTAACCCTATTTATTTATGGCTCCCGCGTTCCTTTTGATATTCCGAAAACATCAAAATTCTACATTTTCCCAGTCATTTTTGGATTGGTTGTGTGGGCGTTTTATGAGAATGGAATAACTAGTTTGGCAATCGCTCCGAGGAAGCCCTGGATGCCTATAAATATCTCGGATGCGCTTGAAAACGACTACAAAGTCGTTTATGATAAAGCCTACCCATTACGAATAGAAAGCCTGGCTGTGCATTTCCCACGTTTGAAGAGATTCGCAGATACTGGTCGTGATAGAGGTGTGACAAATATTCATGACTATGTCGCTAATGCACTGTTAGTCAGACGCTTTCTTAAGAATGGACTGTTTGACAATTCCATTCTTGTTTTTCATGAGAGCATGTCTATTTATTCTTTGTACTTTGCCTTTGCAACACAACTTTTATTTAATGATAGATTATGTACAGAACAAACCGAATATGGCGAAATTCATACCTACTGGGAATTTAGCACTTTTAATATCTTTCTGCTTAAAGACACAGTAACTCAAATGAAAGAGGCTGGACTATTTATCAAATGGAATGGACGCAGACTATTTAATTTTGGCAAATTTTATCACAAAATTAAACAGGATATTCACCGGCTTCATAATCTAATAAAAATGTTTGAATCGGCTAACGCATCTCGGGCATTTGCCAACGCTACGGCTAAACTTAATTATTTACTAGAACTTGTAGAACAAGATGCAAATCCTTCAAAGAATGTAAAAATTGATAAAAATGAACTTTCAAACATCGAAGAAGGGGACAAACCCGATATAATTAATTTGCCAAAGATTACTCCAATTTTGATTTTAATATGTATTTGTTTTGCATTAGCTTTAGTTGCGCTTATACTTGAGTTGGTATCAAACTTTGAAGATTTTAATAGAAGGATTAGGGATCATAAATTACTTGCACGCGTAGCCAAAGTAATGGGTGAAGGAAGCGTTAAATTTATTTCAAAATTGATGCCGAAATTCATCGCACTTCGAAAGAAAATTCAGGCCAGTGGTTGCTAGTTTAAAAGGGAAATATTTTCGTAATATTTAGTTTGCTATTGGGTCGATTAATAATTGCAAGCGTTACTTTAGTTGCTGAGCGGGATCATTCTATTGTAGTAAATTTTTAAATTGTTTGGATTTTGTGCTTACAGTTACCAATAGAAGTATTATAAGATAACCTATTTTATCTTACAGGATAGATTAGGCTAGAAATTTTTAAGCTGCAAATACCCTTTTTAGTTTTCCATAATGCCAGCTAAGCAATTTAAAATATTTTTTAGAGTTTAACACGTTCATGTCCAAAGTTAATTTATTCTGACACGAGAGGTTTTAATTGCGGTTTTAAATTGTTTTTATTACTAAGTTATTTATCTGCTGTAAGTAAAAAAACATCAAGCGCAATCGATTTGGCACTTTCCGACGTGTCATATAATGTGTACTTATGAAAGAAAGCAGACATATTTGTAGTTGAATAAAGTATTTTCAAAACCAGAATTACCTAAGTTTTATTCCTGTTGTAATATTCAAAATATAATAGCCATCATGTTGCTCCCAAATATTTTACTTCTGCTCTTACCAACCTTTTCGCTAGGAGCAAATAGCCTAATTGCAATTTACCAACCACTTTTTGTAGGACTTCAGAGGACAAATTTTCGCTTCATGACATTTTCTTCAGATTATTCAAAAATGATTAATCTCACCGATTACATTGGAAGGTTTACGCAAGCCCAGCATCTCATTATTGTAAAATTCAAGGATCAGATTAGCAGAGATTTGGCAATAGCAAAGAACGAACTTATATACCAAAAATTGTTATGGAGGCCGTGCACTCTCCGCTTATTTATATACAAATGGGAAGGAAAGGTTCAAGAATTTTGTCCTATTATATGCTTCGCAGTTCCAAACCAGGAATTTGTGACTAGAAATGTGCGTTATGCTTACGACCTACTTTACAAGTTGAACAATATGAATATGACTAGACGTGTGATTTGGGTTCAGACGACTTGGTCCCAAGAAGAGATTAAGAGTTGCTTAAAAGAAATTCACTTGAGGTTACGCATACGAGAACAATGTAGTACTTTCGTACCAGATATCGTAGTCCCATATTATCTCTCCGAAATATACAATTTTACTCCCTACTTTACTCCATTAGATTCAATTGAGCCCATGCAAACAACCGGATATATCAGTGCGAGAAATGTAGTCAGAGAGTCAGAGATAGCACATGTGTCATCTATAATAGCCCATTTTGATGATCTGATTTCAATGTCATTTTTGTTTTGTCGGAGACTTGGCAACCTTAACGGGGATAACAAACGGATGCCACAATTGATGTGGATGTGTGGACGGTTCCCTTCGAGACTGAAGTGTGGATGAGCATATTTCTTTTTACTTTCTGTAGCGCTATAGCCATAACGTTTTTGCAAAGAGGGCTCAGCGTATTCGATTTAACTGAAGTGACTCTTACCTTATTTACTTATGGTTCTCGTGTCCCTTATGATATTTCAAACAAGTCAAGATTCTACATTTTGCCAGTCATTTTTGGACTTGTCGTGTGGGCATTTTATGAAAATGGAATAACCAGCTTAACAATAGCTCCAAGAAAGCCTTGGATGCCTATAAATATTTCGGATGCGCTTGAACACGACTACAAGTTGGTTTACGATGAGCATAATTTGAATAGTGATTATGATTCAGATTTGTCATTTTGAATGGAAGCATTAGCAATTTATTTTCCATTGTTAAAAAGGCTTTTAGATTCTGGGCGTGTGAGAATAATATCACATCTTTATGATTATTTCTCAAGTGCAGTTTTAGCCAAATCCTTTCTCAAGAATGGACTATTTGACAATTCAATTGTTGTTGGGCATGAGAGTGCGTCTGTTGACACTTTGCACTTTGCATTAGGAACACAAACTTTGTTTGATGATAGATTGTGTTCACAACAAACAGAATTTGGAGAAGTTAATCGCTACTGGGAATTTAGCACTGTTAATACTTTTTTGTTTAAAGAAAAAGTTAATCAGATGAAAGAGGCTGGTCTGTTTATCAAATGGAGTGGTCGTAGACTATTTAATTTTGGAAAATCTTATCACGATATAAAAGAATATACAAATCGCTTTCATAATCTAATGGAAATGATTGAATCGGCCAACGTCAACGCATCTCAAGTATATTTAATTGGTAATGCTACGGCTAAATTTAATTATTTAGAAGGACTTTTACAACATGATTCAAATGCTTCAGAGGTAGTAAAAATTATTACAAAAGATCAAGTGCCAAAAGTAGAAGATAATAACAAACCAGATATAATTACTTTGAAAAAGATTACTCCAATTTCAATTTTAATATGTGTTTGTTTTGCAGTAGCTGCAATTGCGCTTATTCTTGAGCTGGTATCCAACTTTGAAGATTTTAATGTAAGGATTAGGGATTACGCAGCACTAGCGCGCATAGCAAAAGTTATGGGTGATAAAAGCGTTAAATTTATTTCAAAAGTGCTGCAAAATTTAAATGGTCTTTGTTTTAAGCGAAATTAAGCTATTAAGTTTAAATAAAATATAATGTTTGTATAATAGCAACGATTGCATTTTCATTATAATACTTAATATTTTTTTGAAGTTTCTTTTGAGATTAAAGTTACTATCAACAATATGTATTAAAATGTATTTTATCTTACTTTATATTAAGTTGGATTTTGTAAATCTGCACCTATTCTTTTTTCTTCATATTATAAGTTAAGCACTTTCAAATATTTTACTAGAATATATCACTTTCATGTCCAAATCCAATTTATTCTGACACGACAGATTATAATTGCGGTTTTAAATTGTTTATTTGTTTCAAGCAAAAAAAATAAAGCGCAATCGATTTAGCACTTTCTTTTAGACGTGTCATAAAGTGGGGACCTAGCAGTTTGATCATAAGTATTTGTAGTTGAATCAAGCATTTCTTAAAACCAGCATTACTATAGTTTTATAATAAATCTTTTATTCTCGTTTTAATATGCGAAATAAGCTATCCATCATGACTCCCTTAAATTTTTTACTTCTGCTCTTACCAACCTTTTCGCTAGCAGAAAATAGCCACATTGCAATTTACCAACCACTTTTTGGGGGACTTCGAAGGACAGACTTCCGATTTATGACATTTTCTTTGGACTATTCAAAAAGAATTAATCTTACAGATTTTATTGGAAGATTTACACAAGCCCAGCACTTAATCATTGTAACATTTAAGGACAAGAAAAGCAGAGATTTGGCAGAAAAAACGCATCAAAATATATACCAAGAGGTGATGTGGAGGCCGAGCACTATACGCTTATTTATATACGGACGGGAAGGAAAAGTTCGAGAAATTTGTCCTATCAATTGCTTCACAGTTCCAAACCAGGCATTTGTTCATAGGATTTTGCAATATCCTTACAGCCTACTTTACAAGTTGAGCAATATGAATATGAATAGACGTGGGATACGGGTCGAGGTGAGAGAATTAGCCAAAGAGAATAAAACTTGCCCAGAAGTAATTCGGTTAAAGTTACTCCTACTAGAACAATGTAGTTCTTTGGTGCCAGATGTCGTTGTTCCATTTTATCTATCAGAAATATATAATTTTACGCCCTATTTTACGACGTCAGCTTCAAGAGAGACTGTGCAAGTAACTGGATTTATTCGTTCGAGAACTTTTCTTCACGAAAAGTACACAATTACACATACAAGTAGTATAATAAGCCATTTTGATAATCTGTTGTCAGTTTCTTTCTTGTTTTGTCGGAGACTTGGTAACCTAGTGGGAGATAAAGAAGTGGACGGCATGATTAATGTGGATGTATGGATTATTCCCTTCGATACTGAAGTGTGGATGAGCATATTTCTTTTTGGATTTTGTAGCGCTGCAGCGCTCACATTTCTTAGAAGAGGGTTCAGCTTATTTGATTTAACTGAAGTGTCTCTTACTTTATTCGCTTATGGCTGCCGCGTTCCCTATGGTATTCCAAAAACGTCAAGATTCTACATTTTCCCAGTAATTTTTGGACTTGTCGTGTGGGCTTTTTATGAGAATGGAATAACTAGTTTGGCAATCGCTCCTAGGAAACCTTGGATGCCTATGAATATCTCGGATGCGCTTGAACACGACTTCAAGCTCGTTTACGATGAAGCTCACCCATTTCGAATGGAGCTTCTAGCATTGCTTTTTCCATCTTTGAAGAGATTTTTAGATTCTGGACGTGATCTTATTGATAAGTCTTATTGATTATTTCGCAAATGCACTATTAGCCAGACACTTCCTTAAGAATGGACTGTTTGACAATTCTATTCGTGTTTCTCATGAGAGCAATTATAAAGGCTTTGTGGAGCTTGCATTAGCAACACAATCATTATATAATGATAGGTTGTGTACGGAACAAACAGAATCTGGAGAGATTCATAGCTATTGGGAATTTAACACTGTTAATACTTTTTTGTTTAAGGTCACAGTCAATCAAATGAGAGAGACTGGCCTATTTATTAAATGGAGTGGTCGCAGACTATTTAATTTTGGCCCATTTTATCGTAAAACTATAGAAACATATTATACTTTTCATAAACGAGTAGAAATGTCAGAATCGGGGAACACATTAAGGTCAGGTTTAATTGCCAATGTCACTGCCAAACTTATTCATTTAATAGACCCTTTAAAACAATATTCAAATTCTTCAGAAAAGTTAAAAATGGCGAAAGATGCACTGCCTAAAATAGAAGAGGGTAGCAAACCCGACATAATTAATTTGGGAAAGATTGCTCCGATTTTGATTTTGATTTGTTTTTGTTTTGTGATAGCTTTAGTGGCACTTGGTTTGGAGATTGTATCGAATTTTGAAGATTTTAATAAAAGGATTAGGGAATATGCATTACTCACGCGCATAGCAAAGATTATGGGTGAAGGAAGCATTAAATTTATTTTTAAATTGTTGCACAAATGGTTGCCAACCATTGGTGATGCCGGCAGTTGTTGTCTGCTTTTTAAATTAAACAATTTTAGATTTATGCATATAAACCAAAATAGCAAAGTCGAAAAAAGTTTAAATTTAGTTAAGGTAAATATTCAACCAGTTGGTGATAAAGAATAATAATTCAAATAATTTTATCCAAACCATTTTAAATGACACTGTCTAGATTTATTATTAAATAATACTGTCTACAAAGCTAGATTAGAATTAAGCTTTAAATTACTCAAGACTAATTTGATCTTTTACACAATAATAAATCAGCAAACCTTTTTGTCGTAAATTCTTGATAAATAACTGGAGTACTTTTTTCAATAAAATTCATATCACCAAAAGTAATATTAACGAGAGGAAATGCTTTAACAATTTTTCTTAATTCCCTCGCCTTACTGGAGCCTGGCATTTCTTTACAACCCTTTTTTATTTTAGCATTTATTCTACCAGAAATGTGATGAACTTGTCCACAAAATCCGAAAATGAGAACAACCGCAATTATCGAATTTACCAATATCATTAAGTAAACTGCCTTTAGGGCTGGGTTGATTTTGATTTCTCCGAATAATAATAAACCAGCAAATATTTGCGCTCCAACGGTATCCACTAGGAGCACCACTAGTAGATTTTTGTTGAGCTGATTAAAAATTCCGGTGAGAATATGCACTTGTTTTAATAGCATTAGGGAGAATTCAAAGCTGTTACTTAGCTTAAATTCTATTATGTGAAAAGCAACGCATAATCCGGTTGATCCGATTATTACCTCGATTAAAAATGTGGCCCAGAATTGTACAAGAATAACG
>JAHZMU010002834.1:0-10001 GCA_027743725.1 Rambutsinella grinnellia | reverse complement strand
TATTCTGCCTTTAATGCTCTGAAATATCTAGTGCGGCTGTTGCCATCCACTTCCAGTCAAAGATGACAAAACCTCTCCATAAATATTCAATGTCTGAACACTGTCTGAAAATCTCAGCCTTTTTACACTTAAAATATCTCCCATTACATTAGAGATGGAGATTGACGGCGTGGCCTGATTTTACACAGCGAAACCGCACACCTCGCATTTCATTAGCGAAAAGTTTCCCCGGAAATCCTGCATGTAAGATAGGCTATGTTATGCAAACTCGAAGCATTTTGAAGTGTTGGTTATGTTTTCGGTTGAGGAATATCAAGTGTTTGGTTTGATCCACTCCCTGTCTGTTTATCTGTGTTCAGGTGAAATATTTACAGAATTAGCAAGAGAGATTTGTTTTCTTTTAGCTGAAATTATAAATATCAGACTAAACTTGTATTTTTCCTTTCCAGTTCTAAATGTGCTGAGCTCCAAGCAGAGAGAAAGTCAACCCGACTTACTTGTGCAGGAAAAAGCTCTCTCCCACTTAGTCTCTCTCTGTCGGCGGTTGCTTACACACTCATCGCTCCGTGATTCTTGCCGATCTTCAGAGTTTCTCGTGTAGTGAGAATAGTGAAACTAAATATAATATTCACCTGCAAACAGTGATAGTGTTTAGCTGTAAACTTTTTTCGAGGAATAACTGCATTGTAATTACAAGAATACAGCGTGTCAAAACTTTCATCTTGTTATTTATTTCCAGAACATTTTTCTCAAAATAAAAATATTTGAAAGCTTTTACACTTCTCTATTGTTAACGGTTTCCGGTGTTATCTAAAAAGTTTGTGAGTTTTTGGGAATTCCTGCGAGTGCATTTTACTTGCAAAATATCTGGTGAAAGCTGTTATAAAAGTTTATAATATTTTTTTGGAAAGAAGAATAAGTGGGGTGTATTTAATATTTAGTGTGAAATTGGATAGTGATTAAAAGTTTGAATTGTGAATTTTCAAAGTGACATTTGTTCGGTAAGTTTCGTAAGAAATTTGAAAATTTAAAGTTTGCGTGCAAAACTCAAACTGGATTTGGTGTAACCTGCTATGCTTGAGCTATTATAAATATTTACAGAGTCGATTTTCTCTTACACGGCACATTTCAATGTTTTTCTAGTACGTTGCACCCAACCATGTCTAAGCTTTATGAATTAGTAGGTACAGATGGAATGCTAATTCGGAGAGAAAGCACAAGCACGCTTTCAAAATTCTTTAAGCAATAGCTCATACACGAGTGGAGACGACACCTATTCCTGCTGTATCCACATAAGCTATTTCAATATTAGTCTTGTGAAGTTCAAAGCGTTTTACGCAATATTTTTAAAGCTTTCCTAGTCGAGCCTTGCCCGCTCTTCCCGTGTGATATAGCTTGACAAGTTTCCACTTTATCCTGCCCAATTTATCGATCTTTTAGATTACATTGTGCTCCTCTCCCTAGCCCAAGAGCTTCCCAGGAAATTCAATGCTTTCCCCCATTCTCCTCTGATATTACGTTCTCTTTAAATTACATCCACCCTTTTACCGTGCAAGAGCAAGAGTGTGCAACGGAGTCAAGTTTAATGCTCCTTTTCTCACAGATGAGAACCGTGAACATTCACAGTAATGCAATTTATATCTGAACCTTTTGATATCTTAAAAGGCTGATATTTTCTAATAATTTCCTAAAGGGAACTAATAGATTCTTTCCCATTTGGTCTAAGAAAAGTGAAGGATGAGCATTATCTTTAACAACATTGCTTTTCTGTTCACGCTCTCTCATGACATGTTTAATGGAGATACTCAAAACAATTGTTTAGATATTCTCTGCGGTTCTCTCCGGAAGTGGAGCAATCAGGAACAAATTTTGAGAAAGAATTACACATAATGAGCTTGTTCTCAATTGGCAAGTGCTCTAGATTTTAGACGAGCATCGTAGCCGGTTCATTAAGCAGGAGATTGCAATTATTGCTTTTACCTGGGACAATTTGCACGATAGCCAAAAAACAAAACAAACGCTTTTATAGCTATAAAATGTTGTTCGCACATGATCAGACCTCAGTAATGAGTCATTGACTTTCTCTTGGTCGGTCACGGCTCTCAACATTTCCTTCCTTGTCTACACTAAGCCATTCCTTATTTCTAATTCATGCTAACTTTTATATTCTTGTAAACAGTTGCGACTTTCCGCCTTGCAAATGGTTTTGTACTCGCCAAAAGTTTTTTATGCATAATTTATTTCAACCAGCTGATATCTCGCTTGAAGCCATATAAAATGGAAACTTTTCCTAAAGGACTCCCACAATTTGCATACCAGTAAAGCTCTCTTGCATGACTGCTGCCACAAAACAAAAAAGTTTGGGATGATAAACTCTTCACAAAGTTGATTATTATTGAAAGCTATTACCAACTTTATATCTTAAACGCGCATCTCTTTCTATAAAAAAATTGTTTAGAATTATCAGTCGTTGGCGTTGACTAGACTTTTATTTACTTTCTCCTTCCGCACACTTGGCGCAGAAACCACTTGTTCAAGTGCTTGTGAAAGTTTTGTACATCATTTAAATTTTGGGATGGAGTCAGTTTCAAGTGGCGTGAAGGCGATCTTCCTTCGTGAATGTGACAGAATGAGATTGACATCCTTTCCATTTGTCATTTATTGAGGCTGAGGAAAAACATTTGTAATGAATATAAAATTAAGGTGACTTTGGAAAGCGCTGAGAATATGAATGAAATAGAAGATGAATGAGATTTTTACTCTTGACATTCATTCTTCGATTTTTCCTTTTCATCTGCTTAGCAAAATTCTATTTCGGTTATGAACAGCAGCTGCATTTTAATAGTTTTTTAGTCTCTACTAGAAGTAAGATAGGAAGGACTTTTTAAAATTTTACTTTAAAATCCTGAAAGTACCATTGAATTGTATAAAAATAGTGTAAAATGGCTTAAGCTCAACGTTTTTATGACTTGAAAGTATCAAAAGCCAAGCAAATGCATTGGAAATTCGACAAGTCAAAAATATCTGATGGTTTTTTCTCACTTTGCATTTCTATGCAAATTGATGCTTATTTCATTTCAAATGGGAAATTCTTGCCTTTCTCACACTCAAATACTTCGCAGATATTTTTCTGTAGAATAAAAGGAAAACATTGCATGTCTCAAGTAAAAATGCGTTCAACTCCGTACTCCGAGAGCAGATGTAAATGGATTAAAGTTGAGGGACCGGGAATGTGACTATTGAGCAGAGAAATATATTGGATGAAATCAATTTGCCATTTCCTGTCAACCAAACAATAACTAATGTAAGAATTGTCGCTCCCAAAATAATTTTTTATTAAATAAATTATCTGTAATCAATCAGGATTTGAAAGAAAATCGTCTATTTTTTAACGAACAGTTTACGAATTTCCGAAGAAATACATACATTGCGTATGTCTTACTTTTATGATTATGTTGCATATTTAACATTTTTTGTCCCCTTCAAAGAATTCTATTCCACATACGGAAACTTGCACCCTTCTTGAATTTCAAGAGCAACACCACAACTCCAACATAAGTGCATTCAATGCCACAAATAATTGGATGCGCACTACGTACTGAGAGAAGGGGAAATTGCATCATGAATTAAAAGGGGATGTCATCCCTCCCTCTTCTTATTACTCCGTTATTTTATCCTTTGCTCTCTAAAGCACTGAGATAAAGTAGAATTAAGTAGTTATCTCATGTATAAGTGACCCGTTGCAGAGAGTAAATATATTTCCGTCAAAGAAAGGCTAAAAGATGAGGTCATATTTAGGGCTTAAGCTCAATGCGTGGGTGCACTTGTCTACAATTCGTTGGAATAATATTCCTAAATGGGTACGAGTCCTACCGCACGACAACTGAATCAACCCTTAAAATTTCTCTTGGCTTCAATGCCAATACCATTTTAGTTACTTTTGCGGTTTGTAAACTTGACCATTAGCTTTGCTTCAGTGGTTTCTTCTTTTTCCCCGTTTTAAATTTAATGAATGGCAGGAAAGAATTTCAGTTTAATGACGGAACTCGGTAAAGCGCTGAGACTCTTTCTGGTTCACCAACTCTGTTTACCCAAGAAATGAACTAAGCCAAGAAATAAAAAGGGTCTTTGCCATCAGATATGAAAGAAATAGCAGCTGAGTTATTCCAAATGCCCAATAGGCCCAGCTACTATTTTTAACATGGGAAGGGGAAAGTCAATAATTGTGTCTACAACTGCTTGAACACATTTCCCCTTCTCATTTCGAGGTCGGCAAATTGCATTTTGGAAGGGAGGGATTTATTCATTATCGATCTTATCCAAATACAAGAGGATTTGCTTAGCTTGAAATCCACAGAATGAAAGAAATGGCCTCACCCTCTGAACGTGATAAAAGTGATGATGATTTAAAATGGGATTGTCTGGAGTGGGCCCATTCAACTTTGTTGTTATTACGTCACCCGTTATGGCTTGCTGGAAGGTGAAAGTAAAAAAACTCACGGGAGATAAGATTAAATTTTAGACAGCGTCCTTTACACACTTTATTCTTATTACGAATTTTAGAAAAACATTATGATTTTGCGGAATAGCTTCGGCAATCGCATTCACCTGGTAACACTGAAGAATTAAGTTAGTCAAGATAAATTATTAGTGACATTTAACAAAGCTGCTGTGATTTGTTCTTACGTATTAAACTTGGTTTCCATGATTGGCTTTAACGTGTTTTTTCTTCTCCCGCAAATATCTGAATTCTAAGCCACACTCAGAGCAAAAGTAAGGACTCTCTTGTGTATGATATTGTGTATGACTATATAAGTCTGATCTGCTATAAAATGCTTTCAAGCAGAATACACATTGATGATTCTTTATTTGCT
Source organism: Rambutsinella grinnellia (assembly GCA_027743725.1). Lineage (NCBI taxonomy): Eukaryota > Metazoa > Arthropoda > Collembola > Entomobryomorpha > Entomobryidae > Rambutsinella > Rambutsinella grinnellia. The sequence continues at coordinate 5,127 of JAHZMU010002834.1, read as the reverse complement.
CGTGAATACATTTAGTGTGTCTGAATAAACTGGATTTCATTTTAAAATCTTTATCACAAACTGAGCACTTGTATGCCCTAACTTCCGAATGAATTTTCAAGTGCCTAATTAACCCAAAGTTTTCTGAAAACGCTTTTGGACACTGGGAACACTTGTAAGGCTTTTCAAGAGTGTGTGAGCGTGTATGACGTCCCAAGTCAGAATATGTGGTGAACTGCTTCAAACAAAGTGCACAATCGTGGAGTCCCTCCCTTGTATGAAGTTTCAAGTGTGTGGTCAGGTTGCTATTTTGCCGGAAACGCTTCCTGCAGTACGAGCATTCAAAAGAAAGCACATTTGAATGAGTTTTCTTGTGGCTTTTTAAATTATTTGAACGCCGAAACGATTTGTCGCAGATGTCGCATTTGAATTGCTTCAAATCAGAATGAATTAATTGATGACTCTTTATTTCATATTTGGTACGAAATGCATCTCCACAAGTGGCACATTTCCAAGGTCGCTTTCCTCCGTGAATGAATAAGTGTCTTTTGAGGTTTTTTTGGAAAAGCTCTTTTCCACATTCCGGACACTGTACTCGTTCCTTTCCCATCACTATAAACTTTACGAATGTGTATGTGACACGCAGTAAAATATTTTACTAATATCTGCTAATAAAATATATCAAAGTTTGTTTAGTAAAGTTGCCAGCTCGAAACCCAAATCATTACTGAAGGACGAGTCAAGTTCATTGTAAAATATAACACGATATTCAGTCAACTATTATACTATACGTCGACTAGAGGCTACCACATATATAATCCTAATAGGAATATTTTAGTTGCGAACAAAACTCCTTGTCAAACAATTAGTCCAGATTTCAGCTTCTAAAACAAGAACTATCAAGTACGTGACAGATTTGACTAGTGGTCTAATTTTTCTTTACAAATAAGAGGTAGATGTCAACTCGTTATCCTAATCTGTCTCTGTCCAGGTTTATTTTTGTCTTTCCCAATGACTCCACGCATTATAATCTAAGATTTAAGTACTACTTTTAAGCTTGTAGCTTGAAAGCTTCAGAAAGTACCTAAAATTCAATGCCCAAGCAAATTCTTTTGCTATGGAATATAATATAACTGAATATTATTCAGTTTTGTTTTATTTCAGCAATTCTCAAAGAATTCATGTTATAACGCGTATGAAAGTATATGTAGAGCTTAAGTTCAATGCTTAACGACACTTGCCTGCAATTTTTAGAAACATATTCCCAAATGGGTGCGACAACTTGATCAACCCTTAAGCAACTTCCTCTTGGCTTCAATATAAGTTTAGTTACTTTTGCCTTTCGTAAGCTTTGCCATTAGCTTCGGTGGCTTTCCCTTTTCCCGTCTTAAATTTAATGAATGGCAGGGAAAGGTCCGCTTTTATTTCAGTTTAGTGACGAAATTTGGTAAAGCGTTGATACCAGCTATAAATGTTTACCAAGGAAATGCACTGCGCCATGAAATAAAGAGATTCTACCATCAGATTTGAAGGAAATTTAATCTGAGTTATTTCAAATGCCCAATATGCCATATGCCCAGCTACTTTCTAAGAAGAGAAGTCAATAATTGTATCTACAACTGCTTGGACACATTTCCTCGTCTCCTTTCGAGGTCGGCAAATTGCATTTTGGAAGGGAAAGTCTACCCGGATTTATTCACTATCGATCTTATCTAAACCAAGGGGATTTGCCTAGCTTAAAATATACTGAAAGAAATTGCCATGCTTCTCCTCTGAACATGATAAAAGTGATAGTGATGATAATTTGAAATATTATTGCTTCTAATGGGCCGATTCAACTTTGTTGTTATTACGTCACTCTTTATTTTGGTTTGGATGGAAGGTGAAAGTAAAAAACCTGAGCCATGACATAGGAAGCGAGAATATTCAAAGCGCAATTTCCATAGTCACTTTACTTTTATTACAAACTTTAACATCGATAATCAAAATTCAATAATTATTTTACAATAAGCACAAATCTAAATCCCTTATAAATCCGGTTGAATAAAAAGAATAATTTATAAATAAATTTAAAGTTATTCTAAAAAAATAGGCATGTTTTTGTGTTGTTAAATTTTGCTCCGCAATCTAAATCGAGGTCATCTGGCAACACTGAAAAATGAAATTGTTTAAGATTTATTATTAATCCCATTTTACAAATACTGGATGAATATGAAGCTTAAACTTGTCAAGTTTACTTACGACTTAATCCTGCTTTTCTGTATGTTTAGCCCTAATGTGTCTATTTTTCGCGTGCAAACTTCTAAATTCCTTGCCACATCTTGAGCAAAAGTAAGGACGCTCTTTTGTATGACTTCTTGCATGACAAGATAAGTCTGTTGTACTGAGAAAACCTTTCAGGCAGAAGACACACTGATGATTTCTAACTCGCTCGTGAACGCGCTTCGTATGAGCAAATACGTACTGCATCGTTTTAAAAGCTTTTTCGCAAATAGAACACTTGCAAGCCTTAATATCCGAATGAGTTTTCCGGTGACTTTGCAGGATTGAGCTAGAAGAAAACCCTTTTGGACACTGGTCGCATTTATAGGGCTTTTCAAGAGTATGTTTCCGTGTATGACGTTCTAAGTCAGAATAAGTGGCAAACTGCTTCGCACAAAACCAACAGTCGTAGAGACCTTCCTTCGTGTGAAACTTCAGATGTGTTTTTAAGTTGCCAATTCGCCGAAAACCTCTCCTACAATATGAACATTCAAAGAGAAAAACATCCGAATGAGTTTGCTTGTGTTCTTTAAGAGTACTTATATATCGAAACGATTTGTTGCAAACGTCGCAATTAAACGGCTTCAAATCGGAATGGATCAAGCGATGCTTCAAAAATGAGGATTTGTCAAGAAACGTATTCCCACAAATGTCGCATGTCCAACGTCGGTCTTCGCTATGAATGAGGAGGTGTGTTTTCAGATTCTTTGAGAAAACCTCTTTTCCACATTTTATACACTGAACTCGTGCCTTTCCCATTGCAAATTTTAAAAACAATGCTAAGGTTTATGTGACACGCAAAAAATAGCTTAAATTGCTTTGGATTAAATATGCTAAAGTTAGGTTAATGAAGTTGTCAACTCAAAACACAAATAATTACTGAAAGGCGAGTGAAGTTCGTTGTAAAATAAAAAGTATAGCACGATATCCAGTCAACTCTTGCCATTGCAAAATTCTACGCTATCAGGTACATAATCCTAATGTATATTTTATATGCGAACACAACTCCTTGTCAAAAAAAATAAGTCCAGAGTTCAGCTTCTAAAAACAGAACCATTAAGTACGTGACAAATTCAACTAGTAGCCTACCTTTCTTTACAAATAAGTTGTAGAAGCAACTCATTATCCTAATCCGTCTCTGTCCAGGTTTATGTTTGCATTTTCCCAATGACTCAATGACTCCACACATTATACCTTCGGGTTACGGATTACTTAAGCTTTAGGTACTATCTTGTAAGCTTCAGAAGCTATCTAAAATTAAATTCCCATGCAAAATCTTTTGTTATAAAAAATACTCAGTCCGTTTTGCTTTATTTTGACAACCCTAAACAGTTTATGTAGGAAAACGCATTGATGTGTGACGAAGAATGTTTTTAACATATTTTTTACTTCCCTTGTTTCCTTTTCAATCAGTACATCAATTTCAAAATAAAATAAAATATTGTGGCTATCATTACGCTTTATCCATATAAAAAGTTTTATATGAAAGCCTCAGCTACAAAGGCTCCCCAAAATCCACATTAAAAACTCCACATCTCTGGCAAAACTTTCTCCCAAAACAACAACACAGCTTGTTTCTCATCTCAGAGCAGAGCAATTGCATTTTATCTACTTCCCAACTTTGTCTAACGAACCAAGATGATTTGTAAACGTTGTACACTTCCTTTTACGCAACGCACAACATCTTTTATAAAAATTGCTAATTCATCTGAAAACCTTTTATAAACTTTGTACGCTCTCCTCTCACTTCCATAAAATCCAGCTGTTGTTGCCATTTAAAGACTCACTTTATAATTCTAAATAGCCAAATACAAACTGTTATTACTCAGCTGCAATTACAAGTTGTAATTGTAGCTGGTTTTAAACTATTAAATAAAATTTAGGTTCACCTCACATCTTTGGATGTTACCTGATTACTGCTAAACGAGAAGTTAACTATTTAAGACTTTTTTTTAAAAGGCGTGGGTTAGCCTAGTTCTAAAATGTGATGAGTTTGTCTTACTCGATTAAGCCAACATCCGCTCCGCTACCCAAAGTATCTCCGAGATGATGAGTTTATCTTTAAACTACAACCAACCCATGTCAAGCACTTCTTGGGAGCAATGCAGTCAGTTAAGCGTTCTACCAAAATGATTTTGCTGACGGGTCTCTTCGTCGCTCCAGGAAACTGGATTACACTCATTTACATTTTTGCACTTGCCTTAAGCTTCCTTCCATTGAAAGTCTGCTTATCCATTACCGTCAGGAGTGAAATGGCTGCATTTTATAAGTGGGAAATCTTCATTTACATCTCACTCCTTAATCCAATCTTCCAAGATTAACACTAGATGATTCCAATTTTGAATTTAAAGAAATGAAATGGGTTTGATGTCAATGGACCTTCTATGAAGAAAGTCATACACACTCCATTACAAGACTTTAAAGCAAAATGGTTAATATGGAAAATACTTATAGAACGGCTTATTTAAAAACTGGCTGAATAAAAACCATGTTTCTGTTCTTTCCGTGCCAGATTTAAAAGAAATAATTTATTCCTTCCGTACCTCGCTAAACTTAACCAGACTTTTTTAGTTAAATTAATTGTGGGAAAGTGAAAAACCTTATTTCTTGCATAAAACCTCACGATTTAAAAAACTTTGACTTTGCACGCACGCTAAATCCTACTTTTAGACGCTTTCAGAAAATGGTTGATTGCTGAGTACTTTCTCATTTAATCATTACTTATTCAAAATCTAATAAATGCTTTCATTTTCTTTCAGGAGTGAAAATTGAGAAAGTTTTAAACGCGTAGCCTGATATTAGATAAAATGGGAAAGGAATTCGTGATTTCAGGAACAACCATTACTATTCTCTTCCTCGTTTCCGTGTCTTGTGGAAAGGTAAGTC
>JAHZMU010002833.1:0-11321 GCA_027743725.1 Rambutsinella grinnellia | reverse complement strand
TTTTGACTATTATAACGTCATATTAAAGGTCATATTTTTGTAGTTTTAAAGTCATAAAGTCATGCATATTTGGGCCTTTATAAAGTCATATTTTTCCGAAGCCTAGTAATGATTGTCAAGTACTTTTAAGTAATTTTGCTGGCATTCATATTACAAGTGGAAAACCTTTGATTCTTCGCAAACCAGGTCCAGGCCTGATTGGAAATGAGCTCTTGTGGACTTTGGAAGGGAAGGGTTTGGCAGTCAATATTTGTCCATCTATCTCAACATCAAATTATACAAAATATTGGAAACTCTTATGCAGTTCCCCAGTTCACTTCTAGCAGTCCTTTAGAGTTCACTTCTAGCAGTCCTTCATAGTGGTCAAACCGGTTATTAGCTTGCAACTAAAAATATTTTTTGACAGAATTTTCCATTGAAAGTGTGTAATTTTTAGAAGCGTGCATTCCATTTCAAATATAAAATTAAGAATTAATTATTAAATAATAGGAATTTAACCTGAGCCGACTGCCGCTATTGACGCACAGTGCAGGCTGGTTAAATAGTGCAAATTTTGAAATGGATCAGCTAAACTCATTTGGTACAAACCAATCCAATGGAACAACAGAAATGCTAAATACTCCTGGATTAACCATGGAAAATCAATTAATGCTGAAAGCTCTGTCAGACATGATTAAGATCAATTCAGAGCAGTTGCAAACTAAATTTAGCAAGGAAAACTCTGAACAGATCAAATTGCAATTTAGTGAAGTGAACTCTGTTATTGCTGACTTAAAATCTTCAATGCTTGACATGGGAAAACAAGTTGATTCTCGAGTGGTAGACATGCAAGATGATTTAAAATTGGCAAATGAAAAAATTTTTAAGCAGCAGCGTGAACTTGAAGCCCTTCACATCGAGTTAAGAGAAAAAAATCTAGTTTTTTGTGGTGTGCAAGATTGTGAGAGTGAAAGCGAGCAGCAATTATATGACACAATCTGCAACTTGATTAAAACTGTGCTGAAGACATCAGAAGTGCCGGAAAATATATTTCCTGACAAGGTGTACCGAATTGGCAAATATGACCCGAACAGTGACAAGATCAGGAGAATCCGCGTCAAATTCATGACGATTTTTGCAAGGGACAAAATATTCTGGATGAGAGAAAATGCCCCGGCAAACATTTCTATTAAAAGTGACATGCCATTTGAATTCAATCGGGACTTTGCAATTTTAAAAGAAAAGGAGGAAGCGGAAAAAGAGAACGGTTCCGTTTGCAAAATTGACATGAGAAATAGAGAGCTCGTTACAGACCAACAAACTTTTCGATTAGTTGACGGAAAAATTCATGAAGTCCCTCGAAACAGCTCACGCTCTTTTCAAAGTTTACAACCGAGTTTACATTCATCATCACGCAAACGGAATCACACAGATGGAGATGATTTTTTAGAAGGAAGAGGCGGAAGTACTTCGACCACCACTACCCGCTCAAGGGGAGCACTTGCAAAAAGAGCAAAAGGAAGCACCGGAAGAGGAAGAGGACAGAGAAGCAGCAGAGGATCTTAAACAATCATCAGTCGTCCGGGATCATTGGCCACAATTCGGAACTCTATATTGGACATCTAAACGTTCGCTCGATTAGGAAAAATTTTATTAACTTGACTGGATTACTTTATCTAATGGAATATGATGTTGTAGCCCTAACGGAAACATTTCTTAAACCACATCACCCATCGCCAGTTTTTCTAGGTTATAATATGTACAGAAAGGACATCACAGAAAAAGGTCAACGGGGTGTCCTAATACTTGTAAAAAATTCTTTAAGTGTAAATAAGGTAGAGAGGAGTGTTACTAATAATATTGAAGCAATTTCCATCACAGTACAACTGAATTTTTATAAAAGTATAAATATAACTTGTGCTTATAGACACCCAAATTATGCCAGAGATGTATTAAATGAAGACTGTTGCTTCTTAAATAATATGCTTGCGCATTATAATTCCATTGACAAACATTTTATTTTATTAGGAGATTTAAACTTGAAGGGGGATTACATTAATCCGATTTATGAGTACTCTGCGCAAAGCAATATTAGGCAACTTGTAACAGTACCCACAAGATATAACAATATTTTAGATATTATTTTTGTCAAAGAAAAGACTACAGTGACACACACGTCAGTTTTCGATGCGTATATTTCCGACCACAAAGTCATTGACTGTAAAATAGTTTGCTCAAAACCCAAAAACTCTGTTCGAGTTCAAAACTACCGAAACCTTTCTGTAGAAAATACCAATAGACTAGTGGAAAGACTAAATACCACTTTTCAAGGTTGTTCAGCGGGCATAAGTGATCTATCTGGTATTCTCATTAAAACTTTCAACGATGTTTGTCCAGTAAAAAGCAGAGTTTTTAAGGAAAGAGCTTTTCAATTTTCTTTGTCAAATGGAACGTTGGTATCTTTTAAGAAGAGCAAAGCTTCTTATCGACAATTCAAACTAAATAGGTGCGAAGCAACTCGCAAAATTATGATTCAGCACAAGAAGCAAGTAAAAGCTAATATTTTTAATGATATGAAGCAGGCTCTACGCAACAAAGTCCAAAAAACAAATGTTTGGCGTGCGCTGCGTGAGACTTTCCCGTTACATCATAATTCAAATTCCAACCTTAATGTGGATGTAGACTCACTAAATGATTTTTACGTTGATATGTACACAAAAAAGAGCAATTGCACTTTTAATACCGAAGCCGACAAAGTAAACCCAAATAAATGTTTATTTTCACTAAAGGAATGTAATATTGCAGACATTAGAAGTATTTTAAGTAAATGGAAAAAGCCAAACTCCAATTCAGTAGATCCTTTAGGGCTGACAAATAAAATGTTATGTATAGCCGCTAAATCCTCTAACTTTTGCTTGTCACTTGCAAATTCTGTGAATGCCATGTGCAATTCTGGGATAGTACCAAGAAACTTTAAAACAATAAGAGTCGTAGCGATACCTAAAGTGCCTGACGCCAACTGTCCCGCTAACACAAGGCCAATAGGTATACAGCCTATTTTGACTAAAGTATTAGAGAAATTTCTTCTGCAAAAGTTAACAGAATATGTCGAAGAAAGCAGACTACTTTCTAATGTACAATTTGGCTTCAGGGGGAACTATAGTACAGTTCACGCACTTGTTGCAATTACTGATTTGATATACGAGGCGCTAGACAAGAATGAAATCATCATTATTGCGTCACTTGACTTTAAAATCGCCTTTCCATCTGTGGACAGAGAGCTGCTAACTCACAAGCTAGAAGCTCATGGTATAAAAGTGAAAGTGATCGGTTCATTACTTGACGAGAGGTACCAATATGTAGAGGTGACAAAAGGTAATCGTACTTTTCGGTCAAAGGTCAAGCTTACTACAAGAGGTCTTGTTCAAGGTTCTTCGCTCTCTAGCCTGTTGTTCAGTTTGTTCATAAACGATCTTCCATTTGAAGTTATTAAATGTATTCTTTTGCTGTTTGCGGATGATTCTACATTAATCAAGGCAACGACTGCACAAAATATATTTGAATGTATTCGGGAAATAGAGGAAGATTTAGGAAGAATTTGTAAATGGTTAGATGCAAATAATATTGAATTAAATCTGGACAAATGTAAAATGCTAGTTGTGTGCAGGCCTTCAACGCGTACAAATTTGCCAGAGCTTACAGTTAAAATTAATGGCAAACCAATTCAGAGGGTTTCCAGCCTTAAATTCTTGGGAGTAATTCTTGATGAGGACATGTCGTTTAGTGATCACATGAAATTTGTAAGTAGAAAGTGCTACGGTTCTCTAACTAAATTATATCCGTTAAAATACGCATTGTCACAAGAAAACAAAGAAGTCCTGATTAACGCTTTAGTATTTTCACACATTAGATATGCATCTTTTGTATGGCTTACACATGTATCCAATTACAAAAAAGTCGATAAAATTATAAAATGTTCAGCAAGATACATTTTAAACAAGATGAAATACGACTCGGTTTCAAATATGATATGTAACGACTTGTGTGTATTTTTTGCAAAATATCTTGTGTTGTATGATTTAATGTCGTTCATGTACAAGTGTAACTGGCTAGAATACGGCTATTTTTATGAATACTACGACTGGTCATCTTATGAAAGCATATCTACAAGAAGCTCAGTGTATAAAAGGCCAAGAGTAAACGTTAATAGCAAATGGGGTGAATTAAACAGTAAGTTTAGAGGAGTTATGGAATGGCTGAATATGACAGAAGACTTAATAATTTTACAAGGCTTTCGGAAGCGTTTTTTTAAACAATTAAAATTTACAATGTTAGAAAAACAAAGTATTGAACACTGTGAAATTGAAGAAAACTGTGAAGATATTATTAATGCGTGTATCAATTTTGCAATACTCAACAGTTTAAACCAATAAGTTAAAGTTTTATAATATTAATCATGAATTCAATAAGTGAAATCTCTGTGGGATTTATCTCTCTGTAATAGGACTTTGTAAATATTTTAATGCAATGTCTCTGGTGTAATATACCTTCATGTAAGGGTTCCATTGATGACAATAAACGTATTTATTTATTTATTTATTTATTTATGTGCCAGTTTTGATTACTATCGATTCGTTGTAAACTCAAAGGTAGCAAATTGTGAGATATTCATCCATCTTATTCCACCCAGCTTTGATGAAGATTATTATGATGATAATGCTAAATTTCAGAAATTAATTAATTCTGATGAGGAAATATTTGAGTCTTTTATTGATATTTGGAAAATATGTAATAACCCTCCAGATTGGCATTTTCTTGCAATTCCAAATGATCATAATGAGCGAGTATTGCAAGAGGAGTTGCGGGAGGAATTACAGAAAGTATTACCAAGTTCAATTCCAAAACTATTTGTTTTAGTAGTAAAAGAGCAACAAGAAGGGATAAAGCTGACTTTCTATCATGACTGGGCAAAATCATTTTATCAATATAATCGGAATGCAAAAGGAGGTTCAACTATATCATGGAACTTTTTACTTATTCATGCAAGAATGGACGAAAAGCAAGATGAACAAAATATAAATAAAAAAGGCGATTATTTTAACCTGCCCCAAATAGAAGTTGAACTTAAAATCTTCGATCTTGAATTACACGAACAATTTTATCTTTGTGAAGATGCAGCGCAATTTCTTAAAACTTACAAGAAAGCTTTGGCAAGGCGAGTTAGGATTCGGCTAATAATTTCTCACATTTGGACATCAATTTTGGGAAATTATTCGTATGAAATTTATAATGTTTTTGATGATGGTGGTCGTGATGATGACAGACTTCAACTGTACGGAGTACTAGCTAACGTTGCAAGTCCGCTTCATTTACCACTTTTCTTCCCAGATAGTTCAAACGAGCTTTTATTTATTGTCTGTGGATATAAAAAGGTAGATCCTCTTTTGTTCGAGGAACTTGTCAACGTTTATGACTTGTACGTGTGGATTTGTATAGTGGCTACAGTCGGGGTCGAGCCCCTCTGGCCGAAAATCGAATCCCTTTGGCCGAATATCGAATATCTTTCAGCCGAACGCCGAATCCCCTTCAGCCGAAAATGGAATATTCAGAAATATATTTTGAGCGTTTCCAACATAAGAGTTTAATTTAACAGCCCACCTGACGCTTGTAAAACCCATTCCAACCACTCCGCCACCACTCTAACACACTCCAACCTAAAATTTTAATTTAGCAGCCAACCAAAGGCCTGTAAAACAAACTCTAACTACTTTCTAAAGCCCACCGACTGCTGCCCACCGACAAAAACACCTAACCTAATAATAATAATCAAATCTGGAGTGGTAGGATGGGTTAAAGTAGGATTCGATTTTCGGTTGAAGGGAATTCGGTATTCGGCCGAAATTCATTCGACCATTCGGCTGGAGGGGATTTACCCCACAGTCGGCATTCTTACCTTGGCTATAGGAAGAGGCCCTTTTAATTCTAAGACGGGCTTGTCAACTTCTCTTTTCTCCATCTCCAAATTACTCTTTGAACAAGGCGATGTCTTTCTAAATGAGAAATTTATGCAGCGCAATCCTATTCAAATAATGCTCGGCATTTATTTCCTAATAGTTATAATTTTAAGCGAAGGTTACAGGCAAAATAACGTTTATAATGTTGTTAGTCCAAGAAAGGTTGAGAAATTAAAAGAATATAAAGATCTTTTAGAATTGGACTACACCATTTATATAGAACACTTTAAATTTATCTTGCATAATTTAGAGAGTCTACAGCATCCAGATTTCAGCGATCAGATTGAAATTATGAGCGATTCAAAACTTGACAGGTACAGCGCCCATAATCAAGCTGTAATTATTAATGGGAGTACAATTCTTGCTGTTCAATCACAATTTGAAACGTTAGTTTGGAATGTCTTTTCAAAAATAAAATTATATTCAGCAAAGATGAATAATAGCTTTAGTGAAATAGCAAAGCAGAGTTGTTCATTGCTACCTCAGGGCCAGCTAATACTTCATTTATTTAAATGGGTAATGTCAGCTTTCCCTAAACCATTTTCCGAAATGAGTTGGCTTGAAGAAGTGAGAATGCGAGAGGAAACGAAAATAGAGTATGGTCGAGAAGAAAGAAGACAAATTTTGCGAAAACTGATCAACTGTAACAAAACGGCTTTTGTGCTTTCAGCAAGCTATACCAAACTATTTCTCAAAGTATTGCACAATCCTCAGGTATACAAAGGGATTGAAAAGTGTACGCCATTTTCATTCAACTTTCATCTAGAACGGAAAATACCAACTTATCTTATTAAGAGATTAGAGTCATTTAAAGAGTCAGGAATTAAGGAGAAGTGGATGAGCATTTTGGAAGCTTTTTCTAATACTATTGGTCAAAATAATAATGAAGACACAGAGCTAGAGATAGATTTGGAAAGCCCGACTGCTGCTAACTTGGAGGGAAATATTTTGGTTATATTTAGTTTAATAATTGGAGGATTGTTTATTGCAGGAATTGCATTCTTTGCAGAACGCTTTATTTATTTTATAGCACAAGTACAGAATAATGTGATATGAAGAAACTAATTATCTAAGATTTTATTTTTTGCCCATTTCGAATAAACTTTGAAAACATTTACAAGTGGTTAATAATTTCATTATTACAGTTTACACAAATGCCTTAAATTTACGCAACAAGTTTACTTTCGACTGTCTTGGTGAACGATAGTCAACATCACTAGCATAAAAGTAAGGTGTATGTCCATTTTTATCAACAGCATTTACATCAACAATTCTTAGTTTCAACAAGTACTCAAGAACCTCATCTGAGCCCCATTCAACAGCGAAATGGAGCACGTTCCATCTATCATTGCTTACAACATCCACTTTCGCACCTCTCTCTACTAATAACTTACAATTTTTAATTGAATCGACAGAATAAAAGAGAGGTGTCCGACCATACTTATCAACCGAGTTTATATCAAACTTGTTCAGATTTAAAATGTACTCTAAAATCTCAATATCCACATTTTGATTAGCGGCATGATGAAGTAAATTTTTATTTTCTTTATTTAAATGGTCCAAGTTACCACCTCCCTCAATTGATAATTTTAGCTTTTGCAGGGAATTAACACAGCAAAACAGAAAGCTATTTTCATTATCATCTTCATAGTCGTAGTCAACTTTTAAGTCAAAAATTAATTTTAGTTCTATAAATGACCTTTCTTTTACGCCGTACATAAAAAATGGACAGAATTTTCGTAATCTACTTATTTGTGCAAAAGCTGGATCAATTTTTTTGCCAGTAGTGATTAAATTTACGTTTTCAAAATTAGCAATTGCAATCAGCAGACATTGCAATGGATTTCCTGTGCTGTAGTCTTCACTCGATTGGTGTAGCGCAAGACATTCATTAGCAAATTTGTACAATTTTGGATTATTTTCGAGAGACTTATTTTCATTTTTCCAATATGACACAATCAGCTCTAGTTGAGAGGCATTTGCTAGAGGTTCTAAAAAACAAATATATTTTTTGATGTCTATAATATTTTTTAGATCTTCTAAGTCCTCCGCATCTGTCGTAATCCACATTCTGAGTGAGAGAATTCTGGATAAAATCGTTATTAGGGCTTGTCCTATAGATTTCAATCTTACATGACTTTCATTTGAAAATCCGTAATTGGTGTATCATTTACTTGCATCTGTGTTTCAAGCATACCTGCAACAATTTCCCCAGCCTTTCCATTGCCATAGCGTTTAACTTGTTGTTTAAAATCCATATATTTTATGTGAACAATTCTCCTCTTTTTATAAAGAGTTGTTAGTTTTCTTTCAATCTGTGACAAAGAGCTGTTTTTCCTTCATAATCGTTCCCGCATAAAATAATTACCTGATAATTATTATCGTTTTTGATAATGTTCAAAAACTCGTCCTCAGGTAGGATTTGATTTGGCTTGTTTAAATTATGACCACCTGGATAATCTATTACCATGAGTTCTTGTTCTACGGAGAGCAGTGGAGGTTGCTGAATCGTAACTGTTAGTGAGGATGCCTCACAAGTTGTTAGCTCATTTGGTGTAGGACCTAATGCTGGAATAGTATCAAGCGGGTGGTGATTTGTTAGATCTTTGCGTGTTTTATGAGCTTCGGGAAATATTTCTGGAGGAGGTAAGCTCTGTGCCATGAGAGCTTCACTGGGAGCCATGTATAAGCTTTTACTGTCCAGTTCTTTCACTTGGCTCACACTATAAATACTTTTTAGAATATATTCGGCCGTTGGCCTTTTGACCATTTCAAGAGAAACCATCCTTTGAGTGAGTTGAAGGAATTGTTCTACATCAGGGATGTCTTCAGAAACAATGTCTTTACTTAAATCCATTGCCTTCCCATCCCTAACATTGGATCTTCGCTTTGCCCTATTTTTACCAAAAGGATGGCGTCCTCCACTTACAACAAAAAAGAAAATACATCCCAAGGAAAACACGTCCATCTGGCGGGTCTACAAGATTATACAATACCTTATAATCTGGAAAGCTTTCAACCAAAAGTGCAGAAATATTTACCATTCTCAGCTCATCTCGGTCTTCCTCATCCTCTTCAAAATATTTAATTACTTCTGGCGAAGCCCAATCTTCGGTTCCATGTCCGGTTGTGCTCAGTTTTAAGTACGTGCTTCCATCCGGGATCTTTTTGGCGATTCCAAAATCTGACACTTTCACAAGTACACTGTTGACTCCTTTTCCCAGCGCCCGTTGCTTGCTTTAGCAGTTCCATAACATTCCATTGTGAATAAGATTTCCTTGACTTTGTCACAAAATCAAATAGGTTGGTTGTGCAAAGCTCGAGTGCAATTAGCACAAATTCGTTTGTGACCTCTTTGCCAAAATATCTGATTATGTTTTTGTGTGCATCGAGTTTAATCAACAAATCAATCTCGCGCATGGCTTTCTCTTCAGGAATTAAACTTTTGGGCAGAACCTTGATAGCTGCTGGGCGTCCATTGAAATTACCTTTGTACACTTTTGTTGACATGCTACCTTCTCCCAATATTTGAGTTATGTCGTACTGAATGATTCCATATTTCATGACTTCTGATTTGTACTCATTCAAGATGGCAAGTGCTCCCGTTTGAAGTGTCTCGCGCATAACATCCTTTAACAAGTCAAACGCGCCGATTTTCTTTTGCAGAATCTCATAAATCTTAAGAGCTTGCTCCGTCCTACCTTTCCTGTCTTTTGTGACAATCTTTTACATAAAAATTAAACAAGATTGAGCTATTGTCATTAAATTTATTTGATGCTTCCTTAAATACGAAAGAACTCACCAATATTTTCAACTCACTTGAGTGGAGGAGATCCAGCGCTTGGAGATGTGTCAAAAATAGAAGGTTGCATGTTGTAAGTTCAACTAGTTTTGGCAAATTCTTTCTTAAATGTTCCCTCTGCATGTATTCCATTTTTAATCAAACTAAAGCCAAGCTCTCAAGTTATAAATAAACAACATCCGCAAAATTTTATATCCAAATAAAAGCAAGAATGGCTGCCAAGCCTAATCATCAGCACTAATTCAGCTTATCTCATTTGGAATAAAAAACGGAATAACGGATGATAAGATAAGCTCTACAAGCCACAGTCACTCTGACAGACCTTGTGCTAATTTACAATAAACAAGTATTAAATTGAGTGGCATTCTTTTTAATGCATTGGGCAATGGACGTGCCCCCGATTCCCCGATATTTCTACAAGCGATGGTTTTGTATACAAAAAGCTGTAAAGGAAGTCGATACATCCACGCTCACATCTTGTCATGATAATGTAATTTTTATTAAAATAATGGAATAACAGATTAACAAATCAAATAATTTTTAATTTCCTAGTTAATGCAGAATTAATTTTAAATATTTTGATCGAGGGATTGTACATTTTTATCCTTTAACAAGCCTGTTCATCATTCTATAAACGCCAGCAATTTGTGGGGCGGCTTTTATCGCTGTAAACAATTAAAAATGATTTATTAGAATTCAATAACTTTATTCATCTAACTTTAATTAAGGACTTACAAAATGGTTGCAGTAAATATCCGCTGAAAACAAATAAAAATGAAGGTAAATAAATTTTCAAGATTAAAATAAACTACATTTACTTACAACCAATCCCAACAGCCTGCAGCATTTGTTGCGATAGCTATAGTATTTGGGAAGAGGACGACGATATCATTAAGCTCTGCAACTTCCCTATATCCCGCATGTTTTGGGTAGGCGTCACCCATCAAAAGCCTAATTTGTGTACAGCCATGGAAGGCGATATGTAAACCACATTTCTTAGTTCCATTTCTGCACCCGCTCGGAACATAGACAAAGCCTTGGGTGTCCATACTGGACGCGGCTGGAAGCCAGCTAAAAAACTCCGATTGGTCAAATAGGTTAAAATCGCCCTTCAATTCAGTCCCCTTTTGGGGGCGGATGAGATCCCCGCCATAAAGATGATTTAAGGCTTCAAAGGCTCCGTCATAACTGCAATTACTCATGAAATAGGAGGTGGCGGCGGATTTAGCGCAGGGGTTTCCGTAGTCCATTGTTGGCTGTGGACAAATTAATTTGATTAATTAATTAAATAATTAATTTAGCTTTTTACCTGTCCATGCTCCCCAACAATTGAAAACTCCGTTTTTATATCAGCTCCAAAAGCGCGATACATTTGCTCCGTCTTTTTCCCCCCAATAGGCCTAACTGTTGTGTCTTTAGTGCCATGATAGATAAAAACTTTACTTCCATTAATATTATCTGTAGAGTCAATAACTTTTGATCTTGCGTAGACTTTTGCTTCCGCAACCCTGAGGGGAATGTTGACA
>JAHZMU010002832.1:0-43152 GCA_027743725.1 Rambutsinella grinnellia | reverse complement strand
AACATTTAGCATGAGCCCAGTACTGTTACTCAAAAATATCGTTCAAAACGAGAATTTTTCTGCTTGGCCTTATGGCCATGTCCACAGGTTGAAAAGAACCATTAATAATGGCCTGGCATTGTGTAAAAGTTTATTTCATGAAATATTTAGCAATGCATCCTTGGCAAAAACTCAAATTGAATAAACCATTTTGTAATCCATGAATTATATTTCATACCATTAAAGGCTAGAATGAAAATCACCGGTTTTATGTAGAAATCCACATAACGCTTTAAAAGTTTTTTTCTTTTAGCTTTTCCTATAATCTCTTCGTTGTAAATCCAAACGTTCACTTTTTACTTCTAAAATTTTTCTACCCTTTACTATTTTAAATCTATCTTAAAATGTAATTATAGAAATGTCTTAAAGTTAACAATGAAGGGTTTGATAGTAGTGGGTAGACTTTTTACTCACTAATATGCCACTTTTAAATATATGTTTGTCAAATATACTTAGGTCGCCTTTCCTCGTAGAACTACATACTTTCAGTCGCACAAGGCAGAAGACTCTTCAACTCTCGAGTTTTGCTGTGGTCATATTTAAGCTATTTTATTTATTTATTTGCAAATAAGTTGCTCTTTAATTGGGTCCACACCTCGTTAAATTCGTCTCTTTAAGTTGCAAAGATGGAATGTCTTTTTTGTAGTCGTAAATTTCCACACAACAATGGGTTAGAAGAACATTACCGGTCGCATATCCACGAGCACCCATATCTTTGCCCGAAATGCCCAAAACTATTAACCACCGAGAAATCTTTTAAGTATCACTTGGAAACCCACATGTCCCGTGACAAAAGAGAGATAGAATGTCATCATTGCGGAAAGCGTCTATTAAACAAACACTACTCAAGAATTCACATAAAGAGCCACAGTGAAAAGATAAACTTTGAGTGTAAAATATGCGGCAAGATACTTTCTAATTTGGCGAGCATTAAAACACACAAATCTTTGCACAAAAACTGGAAGGCATTTGCTTGCAATCTTTGCAATCAAGCATTTTCTTGCAAGAGTAATCTAAACCGTCATTTGAAAGCTATTCATGAGGAGAAACTGTACTTACATTCGTGTAACATTTGTGGGAAAATGTTTTACGGAAAGAGCAACTTAAACCAGCATCTCCAGCGGCATGCTCCAGATCGTGAACGTTTCCAGTGTAACAAGTGTCCCAAGATCTTCATAACTAAATTATCCTACAACGAGCATCAACTCATTCATAAAGACCTGGAGTACTCTTTTCAATGCGATAAATGTGACCAGCGTTTCCTTACCTCTAAGAAGCTGAAGGATCACGAGAGATCATTTCATTTAAAAAAAACAGCTTGCGTTTTTTGTGAGAGACAATTTTCAACATTTTATAGACTGGAGATCCATTTAACTAGGCACACAGTGGAACGCCCGTATTTGTGTAAACGCTGCCCAGCGGAATATAGTCAACCGTCAGCACTTAGTTACCATAACAAGACAATTCACTGTGCGACACGGGAGCAGTTCAAGTGCGAGATGTGCCCCAGGACGTTTCTAAAGAAAGGCTCGTTTCATAATCATATTAGAGAGCACATGGGAGAACTACACTACAAATGTCCCCATTCCAATTGTGAAATTCGATTTGCCTCAGATAAGCGTTTGAAAGAGCATTTGCTAAAAGTTCATGTGGGAAAGCAGTTCTCATGTGACATTTGTAAGAAAAAGTTTTTTAGAAACGGAGAATTAAAAGCTCACGCAATTGTTCATACAAACGAACGAAGTAATGAGTGCGACTTTTGCAATTTGTCTTTCAAACGAAAGGGGGATCTTGCTAAACATAAAAAGAATATTCATGCTTCGTAATTTAATTCATTACATTCATAATGAATGCTGTCTGAACTTAAGTTCTTGTTCTAATTTATACTGTTCTAATTATGTTATATAATTTAAGTTTCATTTTAAATTTAATTCATAAACTAATTTTTGTTGATCTATCTTTTTGAAGGTTCTTCATCCTAGCTAAGTAATTCATTCCTTTTTGTCATTTTTTTTGTTACTGGAAAAGTTTTACAAATATATATGTAACTTGTTGTTTAAGTTATGTGGAAAGTTGAGAATCATCTAATTTCTCTCGGGCACTAATTGCTGACTTTGATCGCGATCATCATTTTCACTTATTAAAATCATAATATTTTATAATACGTTTAAGTTGCTTAGAAATAGACATACCAACTTGACTTTTTCAATCTATTTGTCAAAGTCTCAGACACGTGGACTGTTCGAGTGTTCTTTACTGAAAGGAAAAATCACTGAACGAAAGAGTCATTACCAAGCGTCTTATCGACTTGACACGTGTGCCTACTACTATTAAAAGTTAGGTGAAATCAATCCATAACTTGGCATATCCCCGTCCCATTTATAAAAGGAATTCCGCGTTATTCTTGGCATCCAGAATTTGTCACGTTACCTTGCATCATCTCCAGTTGAACAGATAATTGATAAATTGTGTATTGAGCGTTCAAGTTTTATCCTAACAATGAAGCTTGGCTGGTTTACTCGACGAATTTTAATAACTTTAGTTTTGATAAATTAAATTGACGCTTTAGCATTTAAAAGTCTACTTAATTTAATGCACTCCTGCTCCTTCACATATTTCAACTTTCACTCAAATCAAAGCCTGCAACCAAATGGTTTCAAGATGATGGAAAACATGAATATGGCTCTCGTTTTAACTTATCGCATTATTAAATGGCAGAATCTACAAGAATTTCCGACAAACAGACGACGAAAATTATCAAAATGCGTTGTCCATCTAATTCCCTTTTACGACTTGCAAAAATATATTCTATTTCAAAACAAAGAGCCAATCTTTCCTGATCACCTGATAATTCTAAACTTCGGTAAGGGACGAAATTCCTACAATCCAAATGAATTAATTAACCTCGTTGCACCCGGGATAAACGTCTTGGAAGTTCACAATTTTAAAACTGTCCAATTAGTCTGCATTCCATGCAAGACGGATTCAGAAAGGCTAATCCAGATAGAGTCTGTGGATAAACATGGTGCTCTGGCTAGAAAGTTGGTGACACTTATCTCCAACTTTAGACACGCTTATATTTTTACTGAAAAGCGTTTTTCCTTGAGTAGCTTTATTTTCAACGGCGATCCATCACAGATCTGTAGGATGTACGTGATCTCCGCATACGCAACAGAGCCGACAACTTGCAGCTATCTGCTTGTGGCTAGAAAGCTAAATTTAACTTTTGATAAGCCAGTTGTTGATGGTGCGCATTCAGCGCTTCAAATACATGCGATCGCATTACCTAACAATTTTGCAGTAGTTCATACCTATAAACCAGTTTCGTATGGAATTATCTCTAAACACATCGGTTTTGTTGTTGTGATAAGTGATATTGATCATTTCCATGTGGGAACAAGGATGGAAGGCATTCTCAGCCCTTTTGGCTGGGTGGTTTGGGTTATTCTAGCCGGAATAAGCACCCTTCTTGCTATCATTCTTAGCTTAAATGCAAAAAAAAATCATCATTTGGGAAAGCCTTGCTTGGATTATGGGCTATTGTGATCGAGCAAGCGGGATGTGAGGTGAAAAGGTTTAATAAGACGATGGTTTTAATGGGGCTCTGGTTTCTCTGGTCAGGTCTTGCCATAATTATTTCGAATGGCTACAAAGGGAGTTTGTTCTCCTCTTTATCATCATTTCCTACCCCAATTGTTCCTTCCAGTCTTAGCGATTTGGCTAATAGTGGCATTTTGATGGGTACAAATAAGCAATGTGTAGACTCCAAAACAAACAGGGCATTTTCATGCATTCGTGATGGCAAAATTCAAGGAATTTTAACCGGTTTAACGCAACTAGTGCAGAAGCGATTGGTTTGGTTTCCAGATCAAGTATTAGTAGAACTTATAAGTTCAGTTATAGGAAATGGAACAGCCCAGGCAGATCATAATAAAAGTATTAAAATACCAAAGAAATATGCAATGATTGACGATGAAGAGTTTACAGGAATACTAAAAGCTTCGCTTGAAGAGAAGCAAAATCTGGATTTCCAATAGGATTGAGCTGCCATTCTTCAACTATTTTGTACTGAACAAATTGTATGGAAATTACCTCCATGACATTATAGAACGGAGCATATCTCAAGTTTATGAGTCCGGCTTGTTTTCAAGGTGGAGAAATTACTACATATCAGAAAGAAAGGCTAGCACAATCAGATTAATATTTGAAAATTTGGATAAAAATAATTACAAATTTCCATGTGGAGAGGAGAGAAATATTTTTGAGCAGGGACAGCTTCGGAAACGCTTCTTATTTTGCACAGAAGAGTGCATCAGAGAAAATACTGCTTTGGAACAATCTGCCCCTATTCCAACCCGAGTTTTTGTTGGAATTATGATGTATTGGATAATAGGTTTGGGTGGAACGCCAATAGCATTTCTTTTAGAAATTATTATAAAGGCAAAAGTCAAATTACTTTTCGAGTAGCAAAAGTGCTTGCTTTGTTTGTTTAAAATATATTTTATAAGGCGATTATGAAACGTTCTAAAGGTGTTTGTATAACATAAATATAATACAAATACTTGTACAGTTTCTAAAATAAACAAGCAGTAATATGATTAAAATAAGTTTATATAATTTGAGGCAAGTGCCATTTTATTTTATAATTTACATTTAACTTTTCGTGCTCATATGAAACATTCAACTAGAAAATTGTTTTTTATTTTGCATCAACTTCCAATCAAATTTACAAACCCATTCAATCTTTTCAAAATAAATGCTATTGAATATTATGATTTGCGTTCCTAATATTATAGAAATTATATTTCTACAGAATAACCGCAGTAATTCGTTAGCACCAAGCTATTTTGCATAACAAAATGTCGGGTACGTCTCCACATCTATTTCTAGATAGTTATATTTTAAACCAAACCTACATTAACTATGTCCTTTCAAATCATCCTAAAATGCGTGATTTCTACACTTATTCTCAACCTTTACTAGACCGACAAGCGAGTTTAATAATTCTTGCAGAAATATTAGCTTTAAAGCTAAACACTTCACTTATCTCCCCACACATTCCATTCATCGACGCTTTTCCTCCAAACCTACTAGGAAGGAAAGGACCAACTCTTCTCGCTCCACTATTCCCTCTCGGCTTCAAAGAAAGAAATCCCTTTACGATCTTCCAGCTTTACAACAAAACCAACTTGAGTTATCCTTACCTTTTGCAAAATGCCGATCTATTTCAAACTGCGATGTATTGCGACATCAGAAAGACTTTGAATGAAGATCTTTTATCAATGGCAACTTTTACTAATCCATTCGATTTCCAAATTTGGACTTGTCTTGGAATATCTCTCGTCCTTGTTGGCATTTTAATAGCATTTAAATCAGAATTGAGAAATCATTTGGAAAGGTTTGCTTCCACATCATTATTACTTCTGTCCTCTCTGCTTTCTCCGGGCCTTTCTGAAAGCCAGATGGGGAGGAAAAACAATCTATTTGTTGTTTGGCTAATGTGTTCAATGATAATTGTTAATTATTACTTGGCTTACATAACAAGTCATTTAATTAGGCCGCCGGAAGAGAATATTATTGAGAGGTAACTTATTAATAATTTATTAAGCAATTTATTTATTCCTTTTCATTTTTCAGTTGGGAAAAGCTTGAAAAGGAAGGTTTCACCCTTTTGGTAAAGGAACGTCCAGTATTTGCATTTGCTAAACGCGTGGCTAACTCATCCATTAATGAAGGACAAGCGCTTAGCCCAGTGGACAAGGCTAGAATGCTTTTGTATTTTAAAGCGGTTCTGGAGGAGAATGTGGAGAAATTTATGGAAATGCTTACGAATGGAAAATATTGCTTTGTAGCTTATTGGGCAGAAAATATTCAGTTGTTGCATCAAGCGAGGTATATATTATTATTAAGAGATAAAAAGGGTGGGAGAAAGTATGGAAATGCAAACAGAGGCTGTTGGGTAGTGAAGAAGGTGAGAACAAATGGGCTATACTTTTGGGCTGTTCTTCCTCCTAATAATTATATTGTGGGGAAAGCCCTAGAAGGGATTGTGGAATCGGGCATATTTAATAGGTGGAACAAAGAAGGGTATGCTATTGTTTATTCAAAAAGAGTTCAGGAAAGGTCTAAGGTTATTTCGCCAACAGAAGTGAAGGAAGAGAAAGTTGAGAAAGCGCTAAAATTGGAGGGGAAGGTGATTAAAATATTTTTAATTTGGGGAGTGGGTTTGTTTGCGTGCTTTTTGGTGTTGGGTGGTGAATTTGGTTATAAATGTTTACACAGGTTTGCATTTCTTAAAGTTTATTTCGAAAGATATTGTGACCATCTCACGAGTAATAAAAACAAAGCAACTTAAATTTGAAGACGACCCATTGTACAGCAAAGGGGAAGCTTACTTTCATGAATGGATGCTTCTTAAAATCAGGACTTGTTTTATTCTTATTCATTCCTTGCCCATCCCACGTCTATCTCATATAATTTTTCTATACTCGAATAGTTTCTTTGGCTTTGTGAGAGGCAAATAAAAACAAAGAACCTGAAAACAACAAAGCAAAAAAGTAGACTTCTACCTTTTCAGAGTACCTTTTTACTTTTTAAAAGTATTATTATTTCTCTCAAAGAAACTAAAACTGACATCAGGGACAAGCAGTTTGAACAAAAAGCTCGCACTGAAAAATTATTTTTGACGGTTGGAAGCATTTTAATCTAGAAGCTATCAAATATTTCTTGTGGATATCCCGGAAGTAGTTAAGCATAATATTCTATTGATATTTAGTCCTCTTTGGAACCGATTAATTTTAAGTGGAATATGGCGGATAAAACATTCGAGTGTTCAGAGTGCACAAAGAAGTTTCTGACAAATCAGTCACTATCAAGGCACTTATTAACGCACAGCAAAGACCGACCATGGAGTTGTGAAATTTGTGGTCAAACATTTCGTCTTAAAGGACATGTACAACGGCACCACCGCTCGCTCCATTCGAATTCCAATACTAAGCAGTTTAGTTGTGACGTCTGCAAAAGCTCATTTAGGGATAAATATGACCTCAGAGTTCATAACAGGATTCATTCAAATGAATTCCCATTTAATTGCTCATACTGCAGCAAAAGTTTTTGGCTAAGTGACCATCTCAAAAGACATCTGACGACGCATACAAAGGAAAAAGGTTACGGTTGCAACTTCTGTAGGAGGCGGTTTGCAACTCACTATATTTTGGCAATTCATACTCGAACACACACCAATGAACGGCCCTACAAATGTGCGCAGTGTTTCAAAACATTTTCGCAAAGTCCGCATTTGAAAAATCATATAAAATCTCATTCTGATATTCGAGCGTACAAGTGCTCCCTGTGTGAAAAAGCCTTTAAAGTCAAGTGCAGCTTAACTTCGCATGTGCGGCATATTCACGAGAAGATTAAAAACCATGAATGTGTTTTCTGCAACAAAACATTTTGCACAAATTCTGCATTATCCAGACATTTGAGTAAACACACTGGGGAACGACCCTCTCCTTGTTCCAAGTGTGACCTTGAATTCCGCTTTCCCCTAAGTTTAAAAAAGCACGTGGAAGCCAAGCACTGTATTAAGGAATTTCAAGCAGCTTAGTTCTATACGTAAAATTTATCATTCATTGTAAATTTAGTATTAATTCAGAATGATATTTTAACGTGTTAAGAATGATTCTTGAAGAAGGTGAAGATTAGATTCAATTGCTCATTTTAAAGACATTACTTTAATAGGGAAGTTATTAATTTAATTGATAATAAAACAAGTTGTAAATCTGCAGCAGAAATTATCGTTACAAATTACGACAAACTTTGTGTAAATTTACTTTATTGTATTTATATCCAATCATTTTTTATTTTATTATACTTTTGCAATAGTTAAACTGTTAAGAAATTTAATTAAATCTAAAACATGATAATATAGTTACGAACAAATGCCGTTTTGTATAAATTATTACACATCCTTTGCATTTTCAACCACTATTGTCTCTTTCTTTAAAATCATTTTTCGCAACAAGCTTTGCAATCGTTTCCAGCCACATATCCGATTTCCTTCCACACCCTTATTGTTCTGCTGTCTCTTCCAAATCCACCCCCTCCTGAACACCCAACTTACAAAAAGAACCCAGCATATCATTAAATGCCCTGCACAGCAATACCCAAACGAAGAGATCAATCCAATAGCCTCCGGCTTCATGTATTTCTCAGCATCCTCAAATTGCACCTCCTTCCACGCCCTTTTCTTCATTACTTCAAAGAAGTTAAATAGAAACAGGTGCACTCCACTCTAGTTAAATGCTGAAACCTCTCATATATTTTGCTAGACAAATAGCCATGCACCCTCGTCCCTATATGGACATTCATAAAGTGCTTAGAAATATCTTCACTCTGACATAAGTACCCATCTTGAACGATCTCCATCCCAGTCGTCCCCACAATTGAAGAGATCTCAAATATCTGGTTGTAAAGCAGAAGCAACTTTTCCCCAGCCATTTTTGGGACTACATCTTCCGCCTTAACATTCTCAAATGTTTCTCCAATCCCATAGATTAAATCTAACAGATTTTTATCCCCCACAGCTTTCTTGATGGACTCCTTCAGGAATTGTGGAAGGACGTAGTCCACAGTTTCCTTACTTCCAGGCAAATTTATTAGATCAAATGAGAATGGCAGCAGCCTGAACGAAGCTTCTTTCCCATAATAATAAACCCAAAACCTGTATCCTTCCTCAACCAGAGAGACCAAGCTTGGAAAGGTGCGGAGCCTAATCGCCTCTGTTGTAAAATAAGTGCCGTACATCGCACTCAGAAAGACTGACATGAGGAGGAGGACGCCCCCAATTTTATTATCGTGCTTAAGCGTTAAAGGCAGCCCGAAAATCAGCCAGAGGAAATCCAGTCCATACCAAATGCTTTTGTAGACGAGAGCTGAAGCAAAGACGACGAGAATAATGAGAATCCAAACCGGATAAAAGATAATAGTGAGGATGGTTAAGTCATAAGATGAAATAGAATTGATGGACAAGCAAGCAATCATTGCTTGGGGATTTGCATAGATAATCATGTAGTAACCCCGCTTGGCAGCCAATACGTTCGGGATTTTAGTCCAAAATAGTTCCAAAGTGCTTATCTGAGTAAACCAGCGATTTTCATTAGAATCGGGAATCCTGTTTAGTGACGAGAGTGATGTTGAGTGACGTGTACATTGACATAATACTCAAATATGGATGCTCACAGGAGAGAAGCTCTTGATAGAATAGCTTCCGGTCTGAGATGGGGTGGATGAGGCAAAAGTCGTAAACGTAAATCTCAGAGATTGGGCCAAGGTGGGCGTGTTTACCGTAGCCGTTGCTATTTATGGCTTTTGAAATAGATTGGATAGCTGTGAGAGAATTGTGCTGTTGAATTTCAACCAGATGGAGGGTCTCCGCGCAGAAATAGCAGTGGATATTTAAAACCGACTTGGACTCGGAGAAGAAAATTATATCAGCATGGAATGGATTTGAATTAGACTTGAATAGGTTATACTTGAAGCTTGAAACTATCGGGTTGTGGAAGGATGCAAGGATAAAGAACATTGCATGTTCACTATTCCCAAACCCGGATTTGTCAATAGCTGTGATTATATCTTCAAATGTTTTAACGAGAAGGATAAAAATGGTGCAAGTATTTGGTGAAAGCTTTCTCCAATACCGAAAGTATGTTTCCTCTTGGTGCAAAACCCCATCATACTCGTAGCCAGTGCTGAGAGCGCTTAGAGCAACCCAATTGGATGATGGATAATTAACCTGAATTGTAAAATCAAGCTCTTCTAAAATATACCGGATGAAAGTGGGTGTAGCACCGGATGAATTAGTAATGGAAACATCATCAACAGAATTGTTGAACGAAGAGACTATTCCAATAAAGCAGTCGTCTAGCCTAAACGGGACGATAATCTTCGCAAAACTCGTTTTGGGGGGATATAAAATTATTAAAAATAAAATTTAAAAAAACACATCAGCCTCCATCTAAATTGAAGTGATTACCGCATGAAGCTTCTGAAATAACTACGCTTCGGTTGAACTTATGCCCGTCAACTCTGGTGTTTTTTACCCTTCAAGATTTGAGGGTGAAAGGATTATTGACGAGTCATA
Source organism: Rambutsinella grinnellia (assembly GCA_027743725.1). Lineage (NCBI taxonomy): Eukaryota > Metazoa > Arthropoda > Collembola > Entomobryomorpha > Entomobryidae > Rambutsinella > Rambutsinella grinnellia. The sequence goes on along the minus strand of JAHZMU010002832.1, from coordinate 32,972 downwards.
CTTTATTCCTTCTTTCCTTTCCTTCTTTGATAGCCACATCTTGAATGACTTCATCTATTTAATATTTTTAGTTCAATAATTTTTTTTATAACAAATCAATAATTCAATTACTTTTAGCGATATATCCATTGCTAAATATAATGTCAGTGTTGTCTTAAGCATTGCAAAAAACCAAACTGTAATCCTCGAATAATTTTTCCATTCCTTAATATATCCTTGGGGTAAGCTGAATACAACATCCAACCTAGTTGAGTAGAACAATAACGGCTCAACAATGAAGAATAGCATGTGCGTCCCGAATACACAATTAATTTGTTCTGTCAAATCTTTAAGTTTTGTGTAAGCAGTTTCGATATAATTCCAGCCAAATCCTTTGTCAAGTGTATTTATAAATAGTTTAATAGACAGCCACAAGCTTAGAACAACAATAAAGGCGAGGATAATAGTAAAGTCGTGCATTAGATAAATGTAGAAGTGGCCAACAAATCCCAAAACGGCTAAAACCGTATCCGCCCTGCTTAATTTTGTGCTATTGCCTGAATCAGAATAAATATCAGTAAAAGTAAATACTGATTTTGCAGTCTGAATTGCTTTAAAAACAATATTTTCAAATGGGAGGAATATAGCCAATTCAAATAAATAGGCTATGATATTAAAGCTGACGCAAATAATTATTGTGATCATAGAAATAATTTTCAAATGCCGAAAGAAAGGTGGGGAGTTCTTGTAAATTTTGTGAGATGAAATGTTTCCAAGCAAATTTACAATGTTGACAATATCTACTCCTCTCAAATGCAATACCTTTATAGTTTGACAAATCAATAGAAGATTAAGAAAGGAATGTGCGAGGAAAAAGTAATGGGTTGGATTTGCAGGATTTTTTGGGAAATCACTCTTGAAGTATGATACCATCCAAAAGAAGAGCATAAAAGTAAGGAGAAAGCAAAAAAGTTTTTGGAGGAGACAGGATCTGCGCTCAAATTGAAGATTTATCTGGAGAATATGGCTCTTTGTAGGGCCCTGTGCATATTTTAGTGTCGATTTGACTCTGAACGGAGAAATAAGAAAGATGTATGCCAAGTCCAAGTAATATTTTAGGAAATATGTGATTTCTTCCATAATTGCTTTTCAAATCAAGAGTTTCACTTGCAAAACACAGGCACGAGTTTCACTAGCAAAAGGTTCAAAACAACTTTAAATTAATTTTCACTTTTACATTAGACTTTGGAATTTGAATAATTGACTTTGGATTTCCACTTAAAGCATTTACATAGATTGGTCAAGCATAAAATAAACTTACTTTTGTATAAGTTTTCATTACAATTATCATCCATTAGACTGAAAGCATATTATGAAATAGGTTATTATGCAGCGAAACATCTAAGATAATTTAACTTATTATTGAAGCGAACATTTATAATTTTACTATTTGATAATCATTACATTTGCAATTCGGGATGGCTTTATTAGAAATAACATGTGCATTCAACTCATTAAAATTTAAATGTCGTCACCAATATGAATTTTTGCTTCTCTTTGTAGAGAGCCAAACCATATTGAGAACAAACTACATGAAATATGAAAACCATCCATGGCAAAGCAAACGTTAAACGAATGAGTAAATGGATGGTTAAACTGTAGACTTGCTCTATTGTTTTTCCTTACCAGCCTAACATTTAGCTTATAATTTCCTTCAGTACACAAGTACACATTTACTGTTAATGGAGGGCAAGATGTTAAAAATATTTTTAATTTAGGGAGTGGGTTTGTTTATGTGCTTTTTGGTGTTGGTCGGTGAGTTTGGATATGAATGCACTCGAATGTTTCTACAGGTGTGCATTTTTTAGAGTAGTTCCTTTAAGACGTTTTTACAGATAACTGGAAATCTATAACATTTTCCATTTTATAATTTAAAATTACTTTAATATTTATTTCTTCAATACTCAAGCAGCGCTTGTTTTACATGTTTTCATCTCATTAAATTAGGTAAAATATTCCGTTTTATTTCCTAATATTAAAAATTAAAAATCATTAAAGTCCTTCATTTAATTGTATTGCACACAAATTATGAAATATGTAACGGTGCAGCCCATCATCTGAAAATTCAAACAATCTCCCATTTTAACACTTATCAAGTGCCACTTTAAATAAAATTACTAATAGCTTACACTCGCGATTAGTGATGGAGTAACTGGAAATACATTTCCAGCTTTAATGGATACAAGATTTGTATCCAACTCGTTAAATATCACGTTCAAATCTTCCGATGATATTTCCTTCCTGTTTTCCTTCTTTGATAGCCACATTTTGAATGATTTCATCTGATATAAAAAATATATTCGTTAGCAAAATAACAAACCAAGCAGTAATTTGCTTACCTGAAGCGATACATCCATTGCCAAAAGCAAGGTTGCTGTTGTCTTAAGCATAGCAAAAAACCAAACGGCAAACTTCACATAATTTTTCCATTCCTTAATATAACCCTGGGGTAAGCTGAATAAAATATCCATCCGGGTTGAATAAAACAATAAGGGCTCAACAATAAAGAATAGCATATGCATTCCAAATACACAATTAATTTGTTCTGTGAGCTCTTTAAGTTGCATGTAAGCAGTTTCGATCTCTTTCCAGACAAATCCTCTGCCAAGCATATTTATAAATAGCTTTATCGAAAGCCATGCGCTTAGGACAACAACAAATCCGAGGATGATGGTAAAGTCGCGAATGAGATAAATGTAGAAGTGACCAACAAATCCCAAAAATGCTAGAAACTTATCATTCGTGCTTAATTGAGATGCATTTGTGATATTGCTTGAATCAGGATTAATATCATTGAAAGTAAATACTGATTTTGCAACTTCAATTGCTTTAAAAACTAAATTTTCTAATGGGAGAAACATAGCCAATTCAAATGAATAGGCTATTATATTAAAGCTGACGCAAATCATTAATGTTATGATTGCAAGAATTCGCAAATGTCTGAAGAAAGATGGAGGACTGTGAGTTGGAAGGTGTAGAAGCATATCCAGAATAGTTAAAATGTCTCCTCCCCGAAAATGCAAGACCTTTATAGTTTGACAAATCAATAGAAGATTTAGAAAAGAATGTGCGAGGTAAAAGAAATGGGTTGGATTAGCTGGATTTTTTGGAAAGTCGCTCTTGATGTATGAAATCATCCAAAATGAGAGTATAAAAGTGAGAAGAAAGCAAAAGAGTTTTTGAAGGAGAGATGATCTTCGCTCGAATTTTAGATTAAGTTGGAGAATATTACTTTTGATTGGGCTGTGTGTATATTCAAGGGTGGATTTGAGGCGGAATGGGGAAATAAAAAAGATGAAAGCTAAGTCCAAGTAATACTTTAGGAAATATGCGATTTCTTCCATAATGCTGTTTAAGTTGAAAAGAGCTAGCAAGTGTCTTCAAAACCGTTCTAGATTAATTTTTACTCTTACATTTGACCTAGCTTTGTAATTTATGTAATTTACTCTAAATTACCACTTAAAATCATCTACAAAGACTGCTCAAGAATGACATTAGTTTACATTTTGTCAAATGCTGCATTCCAATTAATATCCATTAGATTGAACAAATATTATAAGAGGTTATTATACAGCCCAACCTCAAAAATGAAGTAAACATCAAAATTTTATTATTTGATAAGCACTTACATTTGCAATTAGGAAATGTGAAAGGAAAGAAATTAATACCTTAATAAAAAGTACGTTTGTATCCAACTTATTCATCATAATTTTAAGGTCACGATTGGATATTCATTCTGATATTTAAAAGTATAAGTGTTCTCTTTGTACAAAAGATTTTAAAAGAAACTCAGATTAAACCGGCATGTACGACGTGTTCACGAGAAGATGAAAAATCATGCTTGTGAATTCTGAGACATTTAGCACCAGCCAGGATGTCACCAGGCATTAAAGAAAACACAATTGAATGCCCTTACATTTGCTCCAAGTGTGACCTTTAATTTTAAAATACTACAATATTAAAAAAGGCACATAGAAGCCAACACAGTTGTTAGCAATCACAAGCAGCTTAGTTTTATATGATATTTTAAATGAAATTTAGTTTGTAAACTTTGATTTGAATCACATTGTTGTAAATATATTTAATAAATTTAACTTTTTATACTTTTGTCATAGTTAAGACTCTAACAGATTTATATTAATTAAATTTAACGTGATTATATCATTAACAACAATTTCTTTTTTGCATACATTATTTTGTCAAACACTCATAACTGAATTACATTTTTATGCGAATTAAATATTTAGAGAAAAAAAGTTTAAATTAAAAAGCAAAACGGTAAGCATGATGAAGCATTGGAAACGCCAAATCTGCTTTCACTTAATCTAATTGTATTGCACACAAATAATAAAATACGTGATTGTACATCCCAGCATCTGAAACATTTGGATCCTGATTAACTAATTATTCATGATATTTTAAAGTTTGAAATTTTCTCTTACACTAGCGATTAATGATGGAGTAATAGGGAATACATTTCCAGCTTTAATAGAAATAACATTCGCATCTAGCTCGTTTAACATAACATTTAAGTCATCTGATAATATTTGCTTCCTGTTTTCCTTATTTGAAAGCCAAGCCTTGAAAGCTTTCATCTTAAATGAAATCAAATTATTATCAAAATTGTGATAACCAATCTCAAACCAATTTAATTACTTCAAGTGAGATGTCCACCGCAAGACTCAAGGTCAAGGTTGTTCTAAGCACAGCAAAAACCCAAATGCAAATCCTTGCATAAATTTTCCAATTCATGATACGACCTTTCTCTATGCTAAAAACGCTATCCAATCGTGTAGAGTAGAACAATAATGGCTCAACAATAAAAAATAGCATGTGCATCCCAAAAACAGAATTAATTTGGTCTGTAAGCTCTTTGAGTTTGGTGTAAGCAGTTTAAATATATTTCCAGTCATTACTAGCCAGACTGTTCGCAAATGTTTTTACTGAAACCCATAAGCTTTTGACAACGATAAGCACAAGAAGAAAACTCAAGTCGCGTACCAGAAATACCTGGAAGTTGCTAACAAGAGCCACTGCAGCTAGAAATTTATCTCTCGGGCTAAATTGAACGGATGTAATATTCCCGTAATCACAATCGTTTTCACTAATAAAAAATATTGATTTCGCAATTTTAATTTGTAATAAAACTAAATTATCAAGAGAGAGACCGGCGACGAATTCAAATAAGTGGGATACAAAAATAACGCTAACACAAATCATTAAAATGATTATCGAAAATAATCGGGCATGTCGTAAGAAAGATGAAGAGCATTTTGGAAATTGATAAAGGAGATTGAGCATATTTACAATATCTTCTCCCTTAAAATGTAAGACTTTTAGGGTTTGCCCAATCAATAAAAGAATAATGGATGCATGCGCTAGCAAAAAGTATTGAACTGGGTTTGATGAATTAGTTGGGAACTCGCCTCGGATAAGTGATGTACCCCAAAATAATACCATGAATGTTTGAAGAAAGCAGAATAATTTTTGAATTCAAGAGAATTTTTGCTCAAATTTTAAATCAAGTTGGGGTTGTAGAGCTTTGCTTGAGCTCTGGACATATTCCAGCGTAGTTGAGATATAGAAAGGGGAAATGCAAAATATGAAAGCCAAATTTACGTAATATTTTAGGAAATATGTAATTTCTTTCATGATTGATAAGGTAGAAGTAAATGATTTCAACTTAAAAAACAAGCGTTAGCATGAGCCTCTAAATCCATTCTATTTAATGTGATTGACATTTACTTTTAATTCTAATACTTTAATTTGAATAAAATTTAATGAATTTCCCCTCAACAGCTCTACAATAATTGCTCAAGCAAAAAATCAATTTATATTGACCACTAAAACCTATCCATTTGATTGCACGCATATAATGAAATAGGTTATTATACAGCCCAACATCTAAAATGAATCAAATTATTAAGCAAATATTTATAATTTTACTATATATTAAACACTTACGTTTGCAATTAAGGAAGGCGTTATCGGAAACATGTCCAAACCCCTAATAGAAATTACTTGTGTATCCACTTCGTTTATAATAATTTGGAGGTCATCATTAGATATGAATTTCCTGTTGCTTTTAAGTGAGAGCCAAGTCTTGAAAGATCTCATCTAAAATTCAAAAGTAACTAAATTTTAAATAAAAATAAAAATTGCTTAATTACCTTATGAGTAATATCAGCAGCTAAACACATGCTCAACACCTTCCTCGCTATTATCATCGTCCAAATAAGTATTTCCAATTTAGATCCAATTCCATTTAAGTACTTTCCACTAAAGACGTTATTGAAACCGATTGAATATTGAAACAATGGCTCAATCATATTTAATATTATTAGAAAGGAAAAGGTGGAATTAATAAGCGTTGTCAATTCCTTTAGTTTTTCATAAACCGCTATTTTATACCTAAGAACTGGAAAATTCTTGCTTTCCAAAGCCCTTACTGGTAACCACAAACATATGACAACAACCAGAAACAAATGCTCGCTAAAATTGCGAACAATTGTATAAAAAAGGAAGCTTATTATTCCAACTCCCAAGATGGCTTCTTCAAAAATATCCCCTTCTAATACAATTGACGTGGTATTAGAAACGTCTTGAGAGCTTTTGAGGAAGAATGCAACTTTAGTTAAATTAATTATATACCCTTTTAGGTTTTGAATTGGAAGGTAATGTCTCATTAAAAGAATATATGTTGCGCTTGATAAAAAGATAAAAGAGATTGAGATAAGCAAAGTAACAGATTTAGCTAGTTTGCCAATGGGTTGATGAAATTCGGTAAGAGAACGAAGTGCGTTCATAATACCGATAATTTTCTTTTTCTTGTGCAAAACACTAATTGTTTCATATTGTAAAAGGACATGAACAATGTTTAAAGCGAAGATAAAAAAATCGGTGGGCTTTTGATATGCCAAAGTCAAGTAAACACGGATGCCAGACAAAGCCCAAAATGGGAGGGTGAAGATAAGGAGAAAGTGGAAAAAATTATGTAGTTTTCCAGATCTCGCTTCATAATTGGTATTTTTAATTATTCGAATTGGAGAAAGTAGGAGGAAGTATGCAGCGTTTATAGAATATTTCAGGTAGTATGTGGAGTCGTCCATTGCTTAAAAGTAGAATGATAGGAGCAAGAATTAAGAAGCTTCCAGTGAGCAAAAATGTTCTACATTCTATTAAATTCTATTAAATTTAATTATGTGGATTGAACACAAACAATGAAGTACGTAACGACACTTCCAATCATCTACATTTAAAACAAATTAATCTTTTAAAAAATTGTATAAAATTTAATTTTTAAAATTGCGCATGACTCACACTCGCAATTAGAGAGAAAGTAATTGGAAAAACATTTCCAGCTTTAACTGAAACGGAATTGGAATCTAACTCGGCAACAATTCCATTTATTTCTTCTTTAGAAAATCTTCCCCTGTTCTCCTTTTTGGTTAGCCACGCTCTGTAAGATTTCATCTGCAAGATTTCAAGATAAAATTATTAGCATTTATATTTTTATAAATCTCTTATTTTTTACTTGATATGAAACACCAGCCGCTAAATATAAAGTCAATCCAGTCTTCCCCAAATGGTAAACGTACGTTGAGAAAATCAGAATTCTATACAAGTTTCCACTATATTTAGGAAAATTGAAGATGGAATGAATTCCCGTAGAATATTGCAAAACAGGGCGGCAAACATAAAGCATTATTGTCATCCCAAATGTGGAATTCATTAAATCCAAGAGATCCTTTAGTTTTAAATATGATGTCTCAATTTGATCCCGAAATTTATCCCCTTTCTTATCGCCTTCACCCAACAAGTTTACAAATGACTTTGTAGGAAGCCAAGCGGTTAGTGACAAGAAAAATACGAGCAATTCAATAAATTCGCTATACAAGAGGAGGTAGAAGTGTACGACCATTCCGAAAATGGCTATTAATTCATGAGACAATTCAAGGTCGGCTTTAACTTCGCTTTCTTCTTCAAATAAGTCGAGTAAAAATGCCCTTTTCATGTTGGCGATTGTATGGCGTTTTAGAACTTCTAATGGGACTTTACCCATTCCCATTTCAAGCATGTAGGAAATAGCCGCTGCAAGAACGCTCGTGAGGCAAATTGCCACAGCTAAAGGTTTGGAATGGCGTAATATTTTTGAGGTTTTCACCGGCACGAAGGGAAGCTGAATGATTGCGTTTAGAAATTTTACAATGTCATCTCCCTTTTTATGCAAGAGATTAGCTGTGTGACTTAAAAGAAGGATTCTAGTTATGTCTCCAGCATAATTGAAATATTTGGATGGACTTGTAGTGCTTCCTGGGAAGTGAAAGCGGATGTCGTAGATATTACCTAAGAGCATCATGAAAGTGAAGATAGCACAACAGATCCTCTGAAACGGATTAGTTTTGGATTGATATTTGATAGATATTTGGTGTAACTTTCTTTCACTTGGGTTGAAATAATATTCATGTGCAGAGACTAGACGAAGAGGTGAGATTAAGAGAAAGTGAGCAAAATTAATGTAATATTTTAGGAAATATGTGGCTCTCTCCATTTAAAAATAGATTATAGATAGCTTACTTTCTCTAAACTAATACTAATGTCGTGGAATGTTAAGGATAAATTTAAATTTATGAATCATACGACATTTAAAAAACCCATTATGTTAATAACTTAAAAGTCCACTAGAGATTGTTACGGTTTATTGAGCATACAATTTATTAAACATGGTCACGCCACCCGCATAAATAATAAATTTCTATATTCTTTATTATTTATCCTTCGGTTTAATTCTAGAAACAGGTGGAGTTGATCAATTAGAAGAGCCCAATTTAAGTTTCATTGTCTACACACTCCCATTTATTCCTTAAACAAATAAATTATTCGTAACGAACCAAAACTTCTTATCTTTTAATATAACAAGTATAAAATAGGTAATACAAATAAAGTTATTTGAATATGCCAACCTATAAAAAAAAGATTAATCAATACTAAATTTAAACACGTCAGCTTTGTTAGAAAAATAACATTTTTCTGTTTTATCCATCTCATTTTGAATGTACAGTTAATGTCAGCAGTTAGCTTAAAAATTATAAATTTCTATCGTTTGCACGAAAATGAATTTTGCATTGTTTAGCCTCGTACATTTAAGTCTTCTAATCTCACAGGCACAATTGGATGCTTTATCACTCAGAAGTTTACTTAAATTAATAAATCCCTGCTCATTCACATATTTCTACTTTCGTTCAAATAAACAATCAAACCACCATCATTTCCACTTTGTTAGGGAAAATTTAAAGACTTTCTCTATTTTAACTTATCGCACTATAGTCGCCCACCTTGCTGACGATCTATCTAATGATTTTCCAGCAAATAGAAGACGAAAATTGTCTGATTGTGTTGTCCACCTTATACACCCTTTCTATTTGGCAAGCTATATAAAATTACAAAATCAGGAACCAATCTATCCTGACCATCTTATCATTTTAAATTCGGATAGAAGACGAGCAAAATACAACTCATATGAAATAATTAATATTATTGCTCCTGGATTAACCGTGCTAGAAGTGGATAATTTCAAAGCTGTGTTTTTTGTCTGCATTCCATGCAGGACTCGTGCGGAAGAGTTGGTTTCAATTGAATCCGTTGATTCGTCTATGGATCTGATCAGATTGTGGATAAAGTTCAATTCCAATCTAAGAAACGCTTATGTTTGGACAGATAAAGCCTTAATATTAAAAAGCTACATTTTCAATAATGATCCAACCCAAATCTGCAGAATGTACACCAACTCCAGTTACTACACTGAAGCTACTGAATGCAGCCTATTAGTTGTGGCGCAAAAGCTAAACATAACTTTTGAAAAGCCAGTTAATAGTCTTGAACATTCAGCGATTGAAGTAGGCTTTATTGCGGCACCTTACGGCTCTGAAGCATTAGTTAAGAAATACAAGCCCCTTTTATATGGAGTTACTGTTATGCGCTACGGTTTTATCGTTGTTGTAAGTGATATTGATCAATTTCATGCGAAAACTAGAATGGAAGGCATTGTCACACCATTTGAGTGGGATGTGTGGCTCATTCTGTTTGGAATAAGCACAGTTATTGCTTTAATTGTAAGCTTGAATGTAAAGGGTTACTGGATTACGTTCAGAAATATTTTATTTTGTTTATGGACTGTTGTAATTGATCAATCAGGGGATACAGTAAACAAGCTGAAGAGAAAAATAGTTGTAATGGCTCTCTGGTTCCTTTGGACATGTCTCGCTATAATCATCTCAAATGGCTACAAAGGAAGCTTGTTCTCTTCTTTGTCAGTAAATCCAAGCCCAATAATTCCTTCTAGTTTGGAAGCCCTGGCAAAAAGCAGAATAATGATAGGAACGTTGGCAATATGCCGTGAATATGAGAATGGAAAACCATTTTCTTGTATTCGTGATTATGCAATTCCAGCAATTCTTGCTGAAAATCCGGAAATGAACGTTGCTTTTTTGAAAAGTGTTAAAAATCAATTGGTTTGGTATTCGTCGTATTTCTTTAAGGATTTTATAACTTCCATTTTGACTAATAATTCTGCACAAGTGGATGGCAATAGGACGATTGCTTTGCCCCATATTTATTCAATCATTGATAGCGAAAAGTCTACGGGTTACTTGAAGTCATCTCTAAACCAGCTTAGTAACAATTGGGTTTCAAAAAGAGTGGAAACACCGATTTTCAACGACTTTCTTATTAACAGATTATTCGGGAATTACCTCTTTAATATTTTGGAGAACAGCTTATCACAAGTATATGAGTCCGGTTTGTTTTCAAAGTGGAATGATTATTATATAAAAGATGCTACAACTTTTAATATCAGAGCAATATTTAAAAATCTGGAGAAAGAGAATTATAAATTCCCGTGGGGAGATGAGAGGAAGTATTTGTTTGAATATGGACAGCTTAGGAAGAGGTTTTTGCTTTGCACGGAAGACTGTACAAGGATAAATCCAGCGCTGAAGCAATTTGCACCAATCCCAAGTCAAGTTTTTGCTGGTATAATGACATACTGGATGATAAGCGTTGGAGGAGTTCTGACAGCCTTTCTTTTCGAAGTTATAAACAGGCAGATGAGAGCGAACTTAGTAAAAGCTGGAAGAGCTTTCTATTCATTTCGTAAAAGAATATCTATTTACATTATCCTTTTAGAAATTTATAATGCTATAGGCATTGCACTAAAACAGGCTCTAATTGAAGCAGGATTGATTAAAGGAAAGCCAAGTAAATATTTAGGGACTGTTACAAAATAAAAGTGTGAAGGGTAAAATTGCTGTAAATGAATTGACGACAAAATTGGTTAATTGTTTACTTTTGATTGACGAAAAATTGCTTACTTTCGTTGCGAGGCATTCTCTCATGAAAGAAGTGCAAATGTGTCCATGCCAAATTAAATCTACTTGTTAATTTAAATAAAAAATTATATGATTTTGAAAAGGTGGCAAAAGTTAATTCTTAAATTGGGCTGGTTTTTGATAAATTTGCTTATAATTTTGATAAAATGGTGATGATGGGATACATAAGCAATAAAAGCCAAAAGCACGCAGTCAAGCGAAGTCATCAATAAACAAATCTCTACTTACAAAGTTGATAGTTTAGACGCATAGGCGTCTCCCTGTCTACGGTAGGCTTCGTAACTTAAAAACCTTAAGCCAAACATTTTAGTGCCTATTAGAATAAGATGATAATTGATAAGGGAACAACCAACTGAAACTTAAATCAAATAACTTAAATTCCATGATTTATCAAATTAATACCATTTTTATTTGTAAATAAAATTATTGAAGAGGTGGTGATGCTAAAATAATTAAGCGTGTCAGAATAAATTACTAAATATTCTTGATCTCATCTTCAATTTTATGTAAAATTGCATATTAATCACTTTTTTATTTACGTACTGAACAAGCTTATTTTTTATGTTTATGTCCGTTAAAAATTTTCCGAAATTCCTCACGCTTGATTCTGCTCATGCTTTTAATAGATTCGGCTGTCTATATCCAACTTCACCACCTAACACAAACAAGCTCGCAAACAGACCCACTCCCCAAACCAAAAATATTTGTATCACCTTCCCCTCTAATTTCAGTGCTTTCTCTACCTTCTCCTCTTTCACTTCAGTAGGCGAAATTACTTTAGACCTCTCCTGAACTCTATCCGAATAAACAATAGCATTTCTCTCTTTATCCCACCTATCAAATATGCCAAATTCGGTAATTCTTTTCAAAGCTTTCCCAACAACATGAGCATTAGGTGGGAGAACAGTCCAAAAATATAGCCCATTTGCTCTCACCTTCTTTACCAGCCAACAACCTCTGTTCCCATTTCTCCCACCCTTTTTATCTACTGATATTAAATGCGTCACTTGATTTACCAACTGAATAACATCAGCCCAAAAACCCATACAGCAATATTTTCCATTAACAAGCAGTTCCATAAACTTGCTCTCGTTTTCCTCCAGAACAGCGCCCCGATATAATATAATTTTAGATTTCTCCTCTGGGCTAAGCACTTCTCCTTCAACGGATGAATTAGCTACACGCTTAAAAAATTCAAAAATTGGCCGTTCCTTTTTCAAAAGCGTGAAGCCCTCCTTTTCCAATATTTCATAACTGAAAAATAAAAGACTTAAATAAGTTACTTAATAAATTATTAACATATTAATTTAATTACCTTTCAATAATATTCTCTTCCGGTGGTCGAATTAAATGACTTGTTATGTAAGCCAAGTAATAATTAACAATTATCATGGAGCACATCAGCCAAACAACAAATAGATTATTCTTTCTTCTTAATTTACTTCCAGAAAGGCCAGGTGAAAGCAGAGAAGACAAAAGTAATAACATAGTGGAAGCAAACCTTTCCAAATGACTTCTCAATTCTGATTTAAACGCTAATAAAATGCCAACAAGAAAGAGAGAGATTCCGAGACAAATCCAAATTTTGAAATCGAATGGATTAGTAAAAGTTGCCATTGATAAAAGGTCATCATTCAAAGTTTTTTGATGTCGCAATACATAGCAGTTTGAAATAGATTGGGAGTTACCAAAAAGTAAGGTAGAGTCGTATTTCTGTAAAGGTTAAAAATATTGAAGGGATTCCTATCTTTAAAGCCATAAGTAAATAATGGCGCGAGGAGCGTTGGTCCTTTCCTCTCCATCAGGCTTGGAGGAGCAGCGTCGATAAACGGAATGCGTGGGGAGATCAGTGAAGCGTTTAGTTTTGATGCTAATACTTCTGCAAGGATTATTAAACTTGCTTGTCGAATTAGTTGGGGTTGGGAAGCATTTGTGTAGAAATCCCGCATGTTAGGATGGGTTGTGAGGATATAATTGATTTGGGCTTGTTTTATGCCGAAGCTATCCAGAAACAATGACGGAAATTCAGACATTTTCAGAGTTCTTTAAAGTAATAATGTCGAGTAGTTAGTATAAAGCTAATTTATTAGTGCGCGGGGCGAATATTGTGATATTTAATTTAGTTTGAGTGATGGGTTGTGTTTAAAAGGCATTTCACTTAAGATCAAAACGATTGGAAATAAAGTCATGCCACCGCATTGCAGGTAAAATGAAAAATTCAACTAATAATTTATTCTTTTCTAACGATTTTCTTTAAAATTGATTTATAAATTGACATAAGTAATTAATTAAAATGCTTGCAATCCAATTTCCCCAAAGAGGTTTTAGTCATCCATTTTCACACTACTTCTCCAAACTGTTTGTTAGGAAACAGAATACTCCACGAACACTAAATAAAAGATTAGATTTAAAAAATCTAGGAGAATATATTTATGACATAATATCAGCTTACCCTTCATTAATATGCTCCCCAAAGACAACGTTACTATTGCAGTCATTCGTGCATGACCTCTTCGACGCATTCTCTCCCTGCACCATCCTACATCCGTACATACTCCTGTTGTAAATTGACTTTGCAAAGTAATTAACAGCTTTGTTATGATTGCAAGAGAATCCAGGGCATGGGCCGGGATGATCGACGCCAACATTCGGAAAGAAATCGGCATGTCCACATCTCTCCCAATAGCCTAGAATTCCGTCGGTGTGGACGACATCAACGAAGTTGGCGTCAGTCTCATCCAACCTTTTTTCTGGTGGGAAATCTTCATAGGCAGGACCGGCAGGGTCCATTCCAGTGATTCTTGCTAGTTTTTGTCCGCCATGATTTTGCTGGATCTCTTGGCCTACCAATCCACTCATTTGGCCACCGAGGCTGTGGCCCATTAAATGGATTTGATCGAAAGAGGATATGACGCCACTAGATCTCATATTCGATATGAACTGGCGAACAAGAGATGCCACTCTTGGGACGTTCTGCGAGCAGACGGTGTCATACGTTAGGCGTCCAGCAGCCAATGATTCCCAATCAACAAGGATAACTGGTTGGTTACGGAAATTCCTTAAATAAACTAAAATAAGAGATTGATTAGTTGATTAAATTGATTTAAATATTAATTTATTTTTTACCGTTTTTGATTAGCTGAGCTTTCGCATCTGCCGTATTGTCCCGGAACCCATGAATATAAATCTTCACTCGTCTATTCCCATTCAATCTAATTTGTCTCAAGGAGTTAGCATCATTATATCTAATTTCTTTCCTGCTGTCCGTATTTCCGGAGTCATCGTAGAGGAAAAACTTGACTTCATTTGCAACGTCTAAGAAATTCCCAAATGGATTACTTTAAATTTTAATTTAATTTTAGCAATTTAAAAATTACCTTGAGCGTAAGCTTCTCCTAAAAGGACAAATAGGAGAAGGCTTGCCACTAGAATTAATTTCATTTTGAAAAAGTTGTCTGAAATTAAGCAAGTAAATAACTGAACTGGAATGCTCCAGACTCCAGTGAAGATCCTTTTATATCGTTTGAAAAGGTGGTAATATAAATATTTTAAGCTGGGCTGGCTACTGATTAATTTTGCTAAAATTTGATAAAAGGGTGATGATGGGATGGGTATGCAATAAAAGCCAAAGGTGTGGGTGCAGTCAACTGAAGCCATCAATCGTCAAATCTCTATTTACACTAGTAATGTTGATAGTTTAGTGCGTACACACATTGCGTAGACATCCATCTCATTGGATATGTCTAACCAAACATTTTATTGCCTCTTAATACTATAAGATTAAAATGATAAAATGGGAGCAGCCAACTAAATTTAAAATCAGATTAATCAAGCTCATCTTACATCCCATAACCAGCCACATTAAGATCATGCTTTATAGATGTAATTGTGGATGAGGTGGTGGCGCTAAAATAATGAAGCGTGACAGGATAAATTATTAGATATCCTAGATCTCATCTATAATTTTATATAAAATTGTATACTAATCACTTTTTTTATTTATTTAACAAGAAACAATTTTTTTTTGCAATGTTAGGATTATTACTGCTGTAAATTACAACTTGTAATTTCCATGACTCCTATTACTAAAATGCGCTTATTTCTATTACACTACAATTTTTGGAATCGAAAAATCTTTTATTCTCTAATTTCTATCTTTAAGGAATTCACAGCTTGAATAGCTTATCAGATATCTGCATAACTTTATTCAAGTTCTAAAATTTCAGAGATAAAATGCGACAAGTTTTGACAGTATTGATGCGCAAAAAGCCTTTATCTCGAGTGGTCTGTAGCGTGTTCAGTATTAAGCGATATCACTTGCAAAAAAAACATTTATCACTTAAAGTAAATACTTTAATGACATGATAAGCAACTAGCATTGAGCGATGAATTTCATTCCACGTAATCAATTTATGCAATACGTTTTCCATGTCACCATTTCAAGTGGTCAGATTTTTTGGACAAGCAGCCATAACTGCTCCATATTTTGCATTATAAAATATTTAATTAATAATTTGTTAATTAACCGTTACAAGCAAACCATAAGGTTTTATTTAAATGTGTAATA
Source organism: Rambutsinella grinnellia (assembly GCA_027743725.1). Lineage (NCBI taxonomy): Eukaryota > Metazoa > Arthropoda > Collembola > Entomobryomorpha > Entomobryidae > Rambutsinella > Rambutsinella grinnellia. Next base: position 16,979 of record JAHZMU010002832.1, on the reverse strand, counting down.
ATCATAAATAGACGAGGATGTCGGAATTTTTCATCATTGGGGAAGGTAACTAATAGTTTTATATTATTTATTGAATACTTTTATATTGACCTTAACTTCAATGGCAGATTGCGCCATCAACGAGGTCGTTGTAGGTCTCTCATCCTCCAACATTTCTTCAGTTTTGAGGGAAAAGCTATTCGACATTGCAATTCATTTGAATACAAATAGTGAGACTCTTGCCAAGATCAAGGCGGATCTTATCCTTGACAAGATTAATACCACACAAGCAATTCACATTATTCTTCTGGATTGGGTGGGGAGGAAGGGGAATGAAGCTACGCTTGGAGAGCTTTATAGCGTATTAGAAGACAACGGATTGAAGGGCGGCGCAGGTAAATTAAATATTTAAAGCGACAATATTTAAAAGATTACTAAATATTTTAAATTCAAGATATACTCCGGAAAAAATTCGGCTCAATCCAATCATTAGATATACAATACTTCCGCGTTCCAAAAGATCTTGAGGACTTCTTGGCTGCCTCTAATATATCCAAACAGGTTTTAATTCTTCAAACGTTTAATATTTCCATTACATCCACCAAAATAAATCAAGTTACAAGGAATCGCGTACACACGTTTCATGATTATATCCGTGTCATTTCTCTTCCTCGGAGAAATGAAAAGCCTTACTTTGTCACTGCAACTTGTTTCAAGGAACTCGAAGAAATATTAAGCCTTGAAACGTTTTCGAAGGTGGTTATCATTTCGAATTTCAGGGATGAAAAAGAAAGCGAAATGTTTAAAGATGGGCCGTTTAAGTACACCATTCGGTTTGGATTCGATGAAATGGATTGGAGTGATCTTACCCCTGCCTTTAAATTCTCCATCCGTTCCTCTTTGGAAGATAAATTTGACATGGAAATTCCTCCTAGGGAACAAGCTGCTATACTAAACGGTCACGTGTTAACACAACTTATTAAAGGAAGCAACCTTGAGCTCTTTCGAAGCACATTTCCAAATCCGATCAATTACTATATCAACCGCACGCTACTAACCAGGGATATTATCTCCAAAAATGTCTTTCAAGAAAGGGATGATATTTTTGTTGTTTTTGGAATCGCCAGACATGAACTCAGCCGGCTTGTGGCGCAACAACGAACCGAGTTGTCCAGTAACCTTCTTGGACACGAGCCATTAGACGTTAGATGGATTGTTTTGGAAGAACAGCATCATTTTGACAAAATTTGCGGAAAAGCATCATCAGAAAAAGTTCATTGGCTCCAGAAAGGAAAAGACGGACGATTTAGATGGGTTCAGTCTACTGGAAATGTGAAATTATTGCAGAAATATATTGACCCTTTGCAAGATAATTTGGAAGAGGAAGTGTTTTATAAAAGTCTTCTAGGTGTACCAAATTCTAAGCGACCTATTCTTGTCTGCGACAGCCCAGGAATGGGCAAATCTGTTCTGCTTGCAAAAATTGGAGTGACGCTATTAAGCATGTATCCAAAAATGCTAATTTTATTTGTGTCTATGCCTAATTTTATCAATGAGGTGAAGAAATTTGAAGCTTTGGATATTCCAAATGCAGTGGGAATGTCGTTAGAGAAACTGACTTGCACAAACCCACTAGAAAAAATTATCCTCAGGAATAAATTGCATTCCGCAAAGCAAAACATAGAAATACTGTTGGATGGCTTTGATGAAGTTGACACAGAATATTTCAAATTGGCTACTCAAACCCTGCTAATACTCAATACTTATCAGTCTACCCGTTTATGGGTCACTTCCAGGCCTCATAGACAAGATGAGTTGGAGCAAATTTTAAACGCTTTAAGCTACAACATTATTCCATTCAGCAGACAAGACCAGGTTAGGTCGCTCACTGCCTCCTGGTTACAAAATAACAACCTGTCAAAAACTGAGAAAGAAAAAGAAAGACTCTCATTATTTGCAGAGAATTGTTTAGAAAATTTAGAAGCTAAATTAAATTCAAGAGATCAAACCATTGCTGGTATCCCACTCCAATGCTTTATGATTGGCGAAGTTTTTGAAGAAGACGCAATCAACGTTGCCAAGTCAGAGGGCCCGTGTTTCCCTGCAAATCAAATTAGCTCCATCTCAAAATTGTATGGACAGTTAGTTGACGTTAAAATAGAAAAGTATAACTCCACTTATGGCAAACTTCAGACAAGTAAAGAAGATCTCATAGATATGCACATTTACCTGAGCGTAAAGCTTTTATTTCCTGACCAATTAGATCATTTGAACTTAAAGATGGAACCGGAAACAGAGCCAATTTTAAGGATTGGAATTGTTGAGTCTTCCAGCACGTCAAACTCGCCTGTATTTATACATAGGACGTTCGCAGAATATTTTATGGCGTTATATACAACAGAGCAAATGACTACCAATGAACTAAAAAAGGAAAGGAGACGGCAATAGCTAAATTCATTTTCAAATGGGTACTAACGGGATTAAAAGAACGTGTCAAAATTGATCCTTTGCCTTTAACAACGTATGCGGATGTATTTGAGCATTCAGTTATTATTTATTTTATCAATTCAATATTGGGAGATTCTCAAAATACGACCCCTGGATCACTTCAAGTTTATATTCTACGACCTAACTATTACCTACACATCCTAATTCAATTGATTAATACGTGTGTGTCCACAAATTTATTTTACCTTTTAAATTTTTTCAATAAAATCATTACACTCCAGGAACCTATCATCGACATTATTCAAAGAAGAGTAATTTTTACTAAAGATGTCGTCTACCTTGCCAGTTTACGAGCTGATCTGAATATAGTTAAAAATGTAATGGAACGCTATCAGGAATTATGCGGAGAACTGGAACCCAACTTACTGTCAAATATGCTTAGGATTGCTGCAACTAGAGGCGATTTTTCAATCGTCGAGTTTCTTATCAATTCAAAAGGCTTGCGACTTTTCATTGAAAATTTAAATGAAACGAATAACTCGATTTCTATTATACACGACTGTGTTAGCGATTCGGAGATAAATTCTGCAAATCAGATAAAGCAGAAAATCGCGATAATAAACTTTATTGTTCAGCTCAATCCCTGCTTGTTAGAGGTCAGGTCAGATCTATCTAAAATTAAGTTGCTATACAGAACCCAAATAGGTACTCCAATTCTCTCATTTCATGTACATTTCCAGCTTATCCTAGAACTAATAAAGTTGGGCGCTAATGTTCTTGCAACAAGCAACTGGAATGAAACCATTCTTAACTCAAATTCGGTTAAACATCTGAGCCCAGAAGACTACCACTTGCTTGTGGCCAGCATTCCACAAGATTTGCTCAAGAAACTTGTCAATACAGAAAGCAAATCGGCGCCTAAACGCACTCCACTTGCAAGCATTATTAAGTTCATTGATCTTACTCTGGAAACGTTGGAGCTTTTTAAAGGAGCTGGAGCTGACTTTAACTCTTTAGATGAATTCGGAGATTCAGTGCTTGGAGATGCGACATATTTTGGAAGAAACGTTACCACAATTCGCAATTTAATTAAATATGGAGCAAATGTGAACCACGTGAATTTAGCAGGGAAATCAATACTAATGAAATCACTTGACGATATTAATATTCTGGAAACATTAGTTGAGGCCGGAGCTAATGTCAATTACATACGGAAGGCTCAAGTGCGGCCCTATCGCTTAGCACAGGATGCAAATGCCAGTAGTGAAGTTAGAAATAAACTAACTGCGAAAAGAGCAAATGATAATTATTTGGGTAGAAGGGCATCAGGGCTACCTGCTCTAGGAATAGCTCTTGCGAAGAAAGACGTTGACGTTATCATAATAGAAAAATTAGTGGCGAGTGGGACAGATCTAAAATTCATTACGAAGGATGGCTCTTCCTTACTAGCTTTAGCTATAATGTATGGTCATGATAAGAAAGTTATTAGAGTATTGATTGAAGGCGGTTGTGATATTAAGTGGAGATCGAGATGGAAAAGAAAGTCGCTTCTTCATTGCGCTGCAAAGTTTGGAAATATAGAGGCTATCAAGTTTTTAGTGGAGGAAAGAGGGATGGATGTTAATACAAAAAACTTGAGATTGAAGACACCGCTGCATTATGCCCTGAAATATGGATGGGAGGAAGTATGTTCGGTCTTGCAGGCTCTTGGAGGAAAATAAAGTCGTTTCCTCTTACATCCTTCGCCCAACGCTTCCATATTCTAATAGTATTTAAAATAAATGATAAGTTAAAATGCAGAGGATAATATTTCTTTTTTTCAAATAGCATTCTGTGCCTTTAAAATTAATTTATCTTAAAGCTGGCACATAATTATTTCAAGTGTTTGCATTTAACTCAAAGATATATTGTTCCCAATTAGAAACTCCGAGTTCACTTTTCTAAACCAATATGTTAAAAGAAAGAACAAAGTAAACCACTCATTTAAAAAAATTGTAAAGACTCATATTATAAATAATAAAACCAACATCACTTGATTGTTTTAAGAAGTTGGACAATGCGATGGAAACGATTGAATTGTTTCAGGTCACATAAAATAAAACGGAATCAATAATTACATGAAACACGTTGATAAATTCGACAAAACATTTTTCTGTCTTCACCGTTACATTTAAAATTTGTTCTTCATCCTAATGTTCAACTCAACAGTTTCTTAGCCAATATTTTGGATTTCCCATATTGCCACAAAATGCAACCTTCTTTTAATTCTCAATTTTTAATGATTTTGGTTATAAAAACACATTTAGTTCATGCATTATCCTTTAAGAGTTTACTTCATCTAACGCGACCTTGTTCATTGACATATTTCTACTTTCACTCAAATGAAAATTGGAGCCCAAATAATTTTCACAGAGTAATGGAAAATATCCGAAATGGCCACATTTCGACAAATTTTATTATTAATAAACGGCCCAATAAAAAATTAGAGTTTATACCAAATAGGAGACGGAAATTGTCAGAGTGTATTGCCCACTTAGTTCATGCATTTGATATTAAAAGCTATGCAGAATTGCAAAACGACGAGCCAATCTTTCCCGACTACCTTCTAATTTTCCATGCAGGATATTCTCATTTCAATTCGTATGCAATTCTTGACCTGATTGCTCCCGGTTTTCTCCTTTTCTCCTAAATTTCTCCTAAATAATTATGTTTACAAGAACGACCCGTCACAAATTTGCCGGATGTACGTCGACTCCAAATACTACACAGTAGCTACTTATTGCAGCCTTCTTCTTGTAGCAAACAAGCTAAATTTTACTTTCGAACCCAGGCGTTCATCCGGTTACGCAAAGCAATCAGCAATTAAAACGCTTAGAATTGCAGAACCGGACGTGAATAAACATATCGTTACTATATGGAAAGAATTGCCTTACGGAATTAATAGCAAGCGGTTTGCTTTTATCGTTGTGGTAAGCGACATTGATAAATTCCAGGTGCAAACGAGGATGGAAGGCATTCTTAGCCCGTTTGGCTTGAATATCTGGTTAATTCTAGTCGGGAGTAGCATATTTCTTGCTTTTATATTGAGCAAATTTAAAACAACAAATTTGATTAAATTTGAAAAGGCTCTGTTTGATTTGTGGGCTCTATTAATCGAGCAAAGCTTGGGCATGAAATTGCACAACTTATTTTTAATGGGTTTATGGTTCCTCTGGGCTACGTTGGCTGTGCTCCTTTCTAATGATTACAAAGCAGGTTTGTTTTCTGCTTTATCAACACTTCCCGCACCAACTGTTCCTTCAATTTTTGAAGACTTGACTAAAAGCAGTATCCTGATTGGTTCAATTAGTACATGTCTAAATTTAAAACTAACTATGAAACAGTCTTGTATTCGGGGCCGTGCAATTCCAGCAATTCTTGCAGGGAATTTTGATATTAAAGCAGACATTAAGCTTGTACAAAAGCGATTGGTTTGGTTCTCTGCTGAAGATAAAAGTTCTAAAGATGTTCCAGCTTTCGTAACTTCAATTTTAGGAAATGGGGCGGCACAAATAGATTTAAATGGTACAATTAGAATACCAAACATGTATGGAATGATTGATGCTGAAGATTTACTAGAACATCTTAAAGCATCAGTGGAGGCGTTAAGTAATTTTTACGTTTCCAAAAGGGTGGAGATACCAATTTTTAACTACTATACTCAGGAAAGGCTCTATAGAAATTACCTTCATAGCGGAGCGGAGCATATCCCATGTTTTTGAATCCGGCCTGTTTTTAAAATGGAACAATCATTTTATAGCAAAAACGAGAGTATATTTTATCCTAAAAATATTCGAGAATCTGAAACAGAAACGTTATAAGTTTCCATGGGGAGAGGAGAGAAATCGTTTATTTGACAAAGGACAGCTTAGAAGGAGGTTCCTGCTTTGTTTAGAGAATTGCATTAGAATAAGTTCTGCCTTGGAGCAATTTGCACCAATTCCAAGTCAAGTCTTTGTTGGAATTATGACGTATTGGATAATAGGAGTTGGAGGAACTGTGGTAGCATTTATTATAGAAGTTTTTCTAAAATTCATGTTTAATAAAAGCGTATAGGAAAAGGAGCTTTTTTAGTTTAAAGTAATTAGAAAATTGACAAAAACCTACAAAAGGCTTCCTTAATATCTTTTGAATATCAAGATGGTTTAAAAAAGTCCAAAACAGCTCATTATTTTAGTGCTAGAATCATCCCATTTTCTTAATATCCCAGCAAAATATTTTACAATAAAATGTTAGAAGAAAATGCCATTGCATTGTTCTCGTTTCACATCAAGCCTTACCAATTCTCATCAACTCTCATGACCAATTCAAGGTCAACCTGTTGCTCACCTGAACCTTTTTGCTGCTGTCTTGCTCTTATGACTGCTCTTTTTTCTTCACTCTATAACTATTATGACATTATCAGGATAATCTTGCTCTCATTGTGACTTTACACCTTGCCCAAAAAGGTACAAGAGATAATTACACAGCTGAAATTTATTACAAAAATATGAAAGGCAAACATCAGTGTTCGGAATGCAGGAAATCATTTTCTTCAAAAATTTACCTTAAACAACACAAACTAATCCACTCTGGTGACCAGCCATGGATCTGTGACATTTGTGGGAAAGCGTTTACCTCCAGTCAAAAACTGGAACGACATAAATTAATTCATTTTGATAAACAGTTTACTTGTAACATTTGCAAGAAATCTTTCAGTAGGCCTGATTATCTCGAAGGACACAGGTTAACACACACTGATAGTTTCCCATTTAAATGCACAAAGTGTGGAGTAGCTTTCAGAAGTAAACCTAATCTTAAACAACACTCCTTAACCCACTCAAAGGTTAAAGTTCATCGCTGCGAACTCTGTGGAAAGAAATTTTCAAGATATTCAATTCTAGAATTTCACGTCCAGTCACATCTGCGTGAAAAGCCCTATAAATGTACTCAATGCTCGAAAAGCTTCTCGCGAAAAGCTCATTTAGGTTATCACCTTGAATCCCACTCGGACGCCAGAAACTACAATTGCTCAGTATGCAAGAAAACCTTCAAAAATAAACCGGGCTTGCGGACACACGAGAAATTTGTGCATAAAAAAGTGCAAATGAAAAAATACAAGTGTATTTTCTGCAACAAGACATTTTTTAATTTAAGTATTCATTTAAGAAGCCATATAAAGGAGCGCCCTTACATTTGCCCAAAATGTGGAAAAGAGCTAAGCTCCCGTGGAGGATGGAGGCATCACGTAAAACAACCAATTTGTGTAAGTCAAGATATATAATTCATTAAAAGTAATTCTAATTATTTCTTCCTTCAATAAGCCACCATAGTAATCGGGACCAATCATTTCAGTTACATTGAGCTGTGGCTGCTTTCAGTTTTACACTATAAAATTAATAGTAACCACAAAATAAATATCACACAATATTTTTATTGTCAAGTTAACAATAAAATTCTAGAAATACACACTCTAAATATAAAGAATTCTTTTATTTATACACAAAAAAAGCTTTATAGGCTCCACTTATTTAAATCAATAAATTATCTGTAAATTAAACAAAGCAAAACGTGTCTTTTATTACTTAAATATCATATTCTCATTAAGACATCAAAATCAACATCATTTTACTAAAGCTTTCGAGAATGCCAAGCATGTTGCATAAATTGTTTTTAAATTCTATAAAATTTTAACTAATAAAGCATTAACCATGTTGATAAATTGTTACAAAAACCCATTCCAACTCTCGCCAGGACATTGTGAATTTGTCTATCTACAATACCATTTATTCTGCTTATTTCTGTTGGTCAGATTATCCATTTTTGCTTTCTCACGGTGCTCTAAATATGAAGCCTGTTATTCTTCAATTTTTATTCATTCTACTTATAAAAACCAATTTATTACATGCGTTGTCCTTTAAAAAAATACTTCATGTAATGAGCCCCTGTTCACTGACATATTTCTACTTTCACTCAACTGAAAATAATTTTCACAAAGTAATAGAAAATGTAAAGATTGCTCCCATCTCCAGCAATTATATTATCAGCAAACATTTAAAGGATTTGACAAAGTTCTCAACGAATATAAGACGAAAATTGTCAGAATGTGTTGCCCATCTAGTTCACCCTGTTGATATTAAAAGCTACGTAGAGTTGCAAAACAACAAAGCCATATATCCTGATTACCTCCTCATTATCAATAAAGATCGAGCTATGTATAATTCATACGTCATAATTTATCTTATTGCTCCAGGAGTAACCGTTTTAGAAGTTGATAATTTTAAAACTGTCTATTTTGTCTGCATTCCATGCGAGAAACTAGCCGAAGAATTGGTCCCAATTTCATCTGCAAATTCACGCAAAGATTTGATAAGAAAGTGGATGAAGCTAAACTCCAACTTGAGAAATGCTCACATTGGAACCGACAGACAGATTGTCCTAAATGATTATATTTACAACGACGATCCAAAAGAGATTTGCCGGATGTTCGTGAAAGCTAAGTACTCCATACGAGCAGTGTTTTGCAGCCTCCTTCTTGTTGCAATCAAGCAAAATTTTACCTTTGAGCAACGCTCAATTGCGCATTCATCCTTTAAAATAGGCGTTATTGCCCAACCAGACGGTAGGAATACTTTGATTAGTGAGTTTAAGCGGTTATCTTACGGAATTATTAGTAGACGCTTCGGCTATATTATTATGGTAAGTGATATTGATCAATTCCAGGTACAAACTAGGATGGAAGGTATACTCAGCCCGTTCGGTATGGAATTATGGCTAATTCTAGTTTGCATAAGCACATTCCTCGCAATTATTTTAAGTTTAAATGAAAAGAATTTGGCAAATTTGGGGAGATTTTTGCTTAATTTATGGGCTATTTTGATTGAAAACTGTTCAGGTGTCGAAGTAAACAATTTACTTTTGATGGTATTATGGTTTCTTTGGGCTAGAATGGCGATGATTTTATCTAATGGCTATAAGGCAAGTCTGTTCTCATCTTTGTCGGCACTTCCTACCCCAAATATTCCTCATAACTTTACAAGCTTGGCTGAAAGTGGTATTCTACTTGGTTCAATTAGTTCATGTTGGGACTGGGATATGACAAGTTTAAATTCATGTCTCAGAGACAAGGTAATTCGCAATATTCTTGCTATAAATCAGGATGATTTAATGAAACAGATTCAAAAACAAATGGTTTGGTTCTCTGCACAAGAAATGTCAGATCTTATAAGCACAGTTATATTGAATGGATTAGCAGAAGTAGATGGTAATAGAACGATTAAAGTTCCAACTAAATATGCAATAATTGACATTGAGCATTTTACTAAACAGTTTAAAACAACTTTGCTCCAGGCGGCTGATATTTATGTTTCGAAAAGTGTGGAGGTTCCAATATTTAATTACTTTGTACTGAATTGGTTATATGGAAATTATTTGCATAATATTTTGGAGCAACGCATATCACAGGTTTTCGAATCCGGATTGGTTTCAAAATGGGACAGTTATAGCATAGCAGATATAACGGTTTACTTAGCGGAAAAAGTATATAATCAGTTGGACAAAGCACATTATAAGTTTAGGTGGGGAGCTGAGAAAAAATATTTATCTGGACAGATCAGGAAAAGATTTCTACTTTGTACGGAACCCTGTAAGAGAGAAAATACAGCATTGGAGCAATTTTCACCAATTCCAAGCCAGGTGTTTACTGGAATAATGACGTACTGGATGGTAGCCGTTGGAGGAAGTGTAGCAGCTTTCCTTTTAGAAATTTTGGGAGGACAAATGATTGGGAAAAAGCTGCAGAGAAAAAAAAACAGGCGCACAGCATTAAATGTAATTTTTCGTGATTCCGCAATATTTTATGCGTTTAAAGTTGTTATAAATCGAATTTTAAAATTAGCGTGAGTTAGATCAAGCTATTATTCAGTTTTATTTTCATTTAATAAATTTACTGGTTAATAAATGTAATAATTTAATATACAAGAACGAACACATCAAGTTGTTTAAGAATGCGCTATTTATTTATTTTTGTTGCATATCCATACTTTTAACATTTATTTAACACTATTATAGTAAAATTATTGAACACCATTATAATAACTTGTTTCTATCAATTTGCGAACTAGCTAAATACTATTTTTATTTCACCTTGAAAGCTTTCCAGGGTCAACTAAGCGTACACACTTGGGACTTTCTTAATCAAACTTAAATATTTCTTCCTCTCCTACTTGAACCATTTCTACTTTCTCTTCGCAATCATCCAACACTTCAATTTCATTCTTCTTTAACTTCTTTCCCTTTCTATTTTTCTCCTCAGAATATTTAATCTCTACCACTGCCGTCGTATACGTACTTGACTTTTTCCTTTCACAAATCACCATCCAAATCAAAATTGCCAAGCCCATCACAATATGCGCCATCCATGTAATGCCTAACGCCGAATTAATTCTGACCGCTTCTGGCTTCAGATTCCTCCCAACATTTTCAAACCCAAGCGGTTTCCAATCACCCTTGTTGGAGTCAACAATAGAGTTGACAATATGACCAAATATGCCTCCTTGATTGAGCTCTTGATACCTCTGATAAATGGCTTGGGACATGTAATGATTTGACCTAAACTCGTACTTGATATTTAATTGAAACTGGTCCAGCAAATCAATCGACTTGCAAAGATATTTACTTTGCACCTCCTTAGTCCACGTGTTTCCAACCATCGCCGTCAAAGTTGGCACTGATAACTGCGCCAGAAATAATTTCTCTTCCACCATCTTCGGAATAATATCCGCCTGCGAATAATTCTGATCTGATTCCAAATCATAAATCCATTCCTGGAATGGCCTGTGGCCCAGCAAGTTGGAAAACCTCTTCCTAACCCCTTTTGGTAAGATTTGTGCCAGCAAATCATAATCTTTCAAGGATGGCAAGAATTGCAAGAGAAACTTGAAGTAATCTAACACATCCTTGTACTGATCATCTCGTCCTTCGAGGTAAAACCAAAGACGATATTTATCCTTCGCGAAGTTGTCCAGCTCCGGAAACTTCCACAGTTGAATAGATTCCGTTGTAAAATATCCATTGTATGTCGCCGCAAGAAATAGCGCAGCCAAAAGATAAAGCCATATCAGTTTCCGTTGATGATTGAACCTCAGAGGCAATTCAATCAGTACCCAGAGGAGATCTATTCCCATCAGGACATCTTGATAGATGAGAGCATACCCCAAAACAACCAGAAAGAGGCAGATCCAAACAGGCCAAGTGATTATTGTGAGTATGCTATAATCAAAACTTGAGAATGAATAGGGGTCTAAGCAAAATATTACGTTTGAAGGGATGTCGTCATAATATCCGTAATATCCTCGTGCAATAGCTGGGATAAGAGCCATTTTTAAATAGGCGCTTTCCATCACAACAACTTTGAGGAACCAAGCTTTGCCAGCCATTTCCGAGCGAGGGATGGAGAACTCATGTTTCAAAATGGATACGTTGACAGACCTTGCTAGTACTCCAAATATGGCTGTTACTGGAGGATAGCAGGAGCGAAGTTGGTGGGAGAAGATTTTACGGATGTCTTCATGAAAACACTTGTCTGAAGCGATGACTTCTACAACAGGGCCCGTGTTTGTGTGCCTGGCGTAGCCATTTGAGTTGTATTTTCTTGAGATTGACTTTAAATGCATGAAATTATTTAATTCATGCAATTTAAGATTGCCATCTGGGCAAAAATAGCAGTGAACTCCGACTTGGGATGACTCTTCTGAGAAGAACACGAGCGTCGCATGAAATGGTCTTGTGTCCGTCTGAAATAATCCATTTCCAGCAAAGTTTGAAATGATTATATTATCTGGGCTGACCCTTGGAACTTTTATGAAATAAATGGCATAGTCACTCGTTCCAAATCCGGAGTTTTCAATTGCAGTCAAAGTGTAATTGAATTCGTTGGTAAGCAAGATAAAAACTGTGCAGTTATTCGGACTGAATTTTCGTGTAAAACGGAAATATTTCTCACTCTGATGAATTTCTAAATCGTCTCCACTGAATGTTGTCCCTGTTATTGCTAGCCACAGCCCAAAGTTGCTTTTTGGTTCGTCCTTATCGTAAGAGAAGTCTATTTCGTCATATTCATACAAGGTGAAAGTATTCAAGGGTTGAGAGAAATGTTTGGAGAATGAAGAAAAAGTATTTTCCGTTATCCCCTCAATTTCTTCTTCAGTCCCGACAATATTTATGAAACAATTTGGCTCAATTTCAAAAGGAAATTTTAGTCCTAATATTATTTTGCAAGAGTAAATTAATAAGAAGAGGAAATATATTGGGATTGAAATGTTCATTTTGACGACTTGCGTCGAACTGGACTACATTTGAAATGACTATAATTTGAGTGGAAAAGTTGTCCAGGATAAAATAGAAGAACAATTTTGGGACAGGGAGGTGCCAGGTTTATTGAACGCTTTCTTTTTAACTATAAAACTCTTTTTAATTACATTAGTTTTAGGTAGTTACATATAATATTTTTCTTTTAAAGTAATTATTAAGAGTAGCTAATAATATTGACAGCAAATACTTAAAACCTTAGATTACCCCAAAAATTATGTTTAAAATACTGCAAAATAAAACAAGTTAAATTTCTGCGTGTAATTATAAAAACTAATTTTACAAAACTTATTTATCAATTCTGAATTGGCAATTCCGGAAACATGATCCAATTGACTATAAAGGATTTCACCCGGACGCATGCACCGTCCGTTTATGTCTTCTGAGGTTGCTTCTGTTATTAAATGATGTTTGACAACGGTCACACTGATAACCGCTGAAATTTGTGTGAATAACAGCGTGCAACTTTACTTCGTGACTTGTTAAAAACATCTTACTGCAAGTTGTGCAGGAGAACTGCCTTCCCACATGGGCCTTTAGGTAATGGCGTTTACGGCGTTGAGCGGAGACAAATCGTATTCCACAACCAGGGCTTTCACACTCATAGTTAAGTTCACCCATGTGCTGCCTAATGTGATTTTCCAGTGCGCCATTTCTAGTAAACGATTTGGGGCACATGCCACACTTAAACTGTTCCCTGATTTTTAAATGAGTCGTCTTGAAATGGTTGTGAAGTTTTGAAAAATCAATAAACTCCGCTGGACACAGTCGGCAGAAACGCGGTCGTTCAAATATGTGGCTAGTTAAATGAAGTCGTAATGCGGAATATTGTGGAAACTGTTTCTCACAAAAGACACAAACAAAGATATGATTTGTTTCCAGATGGGAATTCCTCTTGTGAACTTTCAGTTGCCTCCAAGTAAAAAAACGCTGCTTGCACTTGTCACATTGGAAAGAATATTCTAGATTTTGATGAATAAGTTGGTGCTCTGTGAATGTTCCCTTGTTTAGGAAGCTTTTAGCGCAATTTCCACATTTGAAACACTTTCGTTGCGGATTGTGCTTGTGGACATGCTGCTTTAATTTACCCTTTTCGCCAAATATTTTCCCACATATATGGCACTCATGTCCAATTCGCTTATGGACCCAATCTTCATGACGCTTCAGAAGTTGCTTCGAACTAAAACCTTTCTGGCAAAAATTGCAAATAAACGTTTTCCAGTTTCTGTGTAAATATCCGTGTTTTCTTAGACTTTCTGGGCGTCCATATTTTTTCCCACACGTTTTACACTCAAAATCTTTACTTCCGTTATGATACTTAAGGTGAAGCGTAAAGTCTGGTTTACTAACGAAGAATTTGTCACAAAGGTGGCATTCCATTCTTCTCTCCTGTAGGGGCCTGTGGGTCTCTAAATGATTAGTAAGGCTTTGTTTCGACCGCAATTCTTTCGGACATTTCGGGCAAAAGTATGGACTCTCTAGGGTATACGTTTGGTAATGTCTTTCTAAAACATGCTTGTTTTTAAATTTGCGATCACAAAATAGACACTCCACTTTATTTAATCGTAGAGACGAATTTAAAGACGAACACATTCTGAAGTTACCAATTATTTAGAATACAAGCACAAAAACAAAAATTTAAAGTGTTGATAAATCTGTTAAGCGTCTTTAGACTGTCAACGTGTTTTTGGTAATACCCAAAAGAAACTTTTAAAAATCAGTTTTTCATAGGCAAAACTAAAAATACTTTAGACTTTTAGACAAATTAATCCTTTTATTGTCTAACGCGTTTTCATTTTACATGCGTAAGCTTTGCCAGACTGGAGAACAGTAAACTCACTCGTTTCATCAGAAAATGGGTCCTAATCCCGTTGTGATATTTTTACCTTTGAAATTCAAGCTTTTAGTAAAAGGGTCCACATAAAGGTAGAAAAGCAAGACTTAATTTTTCTTAACTAAGCATTCTGCGACTAATCTACTTAAAAGACCATAAATTCATTTTAAAATCGTAATTCCTGATTTTAAATCGTTCTTTTCAAATGGGAAAGGGTTCATGAAAAATAATTTTAACTCATTTTTGCCAAGTTATCCATTGTATTTCAAGATTTCACTATTCATAGTTTAAATTTACTATTTATGATAATTGTAAAGTAAACCTATTTTACAAAATAACATTTAAACAAGTACAATTCTAATTAGCGTTTACAACTTTACTGTATTCTGTAACTTAACAATATCAATAAAAAAGTTAGTAAATATCCATAGAAATGTATAAGCTGGAGAAGTAAATATTTTATTATTTAAAATTCTCAAACCAAATGAAATAAATAATCTAATAAAATTTTAAGCTTTATATCAAAATAATCTTTTTGCAGAAGTATTAAGGATTCAAAATCTATAAAGATTTTTCTCCTTTTACAAATTCCTTTTAAATCATACTCAATTAATCTATTTCATCAAGAAACATGCACCGTCCGTTCATGTCTTCTTAAGTTGGATTCGAGATTGAAGAACGATTCGCAAAGCTTACAACGATATTCTCTGATGTTTGTGTGAATAATTGCGTGTCTCTTCAAATCGGTCTTTGTGAAAAACTTCTTGTGGCAAACCGTGCAGACGAACTTCCTTCCAACATGGACCTTCAAGTGATGGTGTTTCCGGCGAGCATGAGAGACAAATTTTGCTCCACAACCGGGACTTTGACACTCGTAGTGAAGCTCTCCTGTATGCGCCCTAATGTGATTTTCCAGCGAGCCATTTGTTAGAAATGACATTGCACACATCTCACATTTGAATCGTTTCCTTCGTTTGCAGTGGACTGCCTTTATATGATTGCTGAGCTTCCACGAGTCGCGGTATTCCGCCGGACAAAGTCTGCAGAAAGATGGGCGTTCACAAGTATGGCTTGTTAAATGGAGTTCCAACGGATGAATTGATGCAAATTGTTTCTCACAAAACACACAGGAAAATATACGACTTGTTTCCAAATGAGAATGTCTTTTGTGAGCTTTAAGTTGTACTGAAGTGTGGAAACGCTTATCACATTTTTGGCAAGGAAATGAGTATTCTTGATCTTGATGAATGTGCCGGTGCTCTTCAAAAGAAAATTTGCTTAGAAAGCTCTTGGAACACTTATCACATCGGAAACGTCCACGCTGCGGATTATGCAATTTAACATGCTCCTTTAAATTAAATTTTAATCCAAACTTTCTCCCACATATTTTACACTTATGTCCAATTTCTCTATGGACCCAAACTTCATGATTCTTTAAACCCGATTTAAAGTTGAACGTCTTGTGGCAAATTTTGCACACAAATTTTTTCCAATTTTTGTGCAAATTTCCATGTTTCTTTAAACTTTTTGGATTAATGAATTTCTTTCCACAAGTTTTACACTCAAACTCTTTCTTCCCGTTATGATACTGAACGTGTAGTTTAAATGATATTTTGCTAACAAACGCCTTTCCACAAGTAAGGCATTCCATCTTCCTCTCCGTCGGGGACTTGTGAGTTTCCAAGTGAAGTTTAAAACCTGTTATTGAACGCAATTCTTGTGGGCACTTAGAGCAAAGATGAGGGCGCTCTTGGGTGTGCGTTCGGTAATGTTCTTCTAACCCTCTTTTGCCTTTTAAATTACAATTACAAAACACACATTCCATTCTTGTAATTTATCTAATTTTATCAATTGAAATATAATTTGGGAAAATCAAGGCAAGCTGCAGTCACACTGATGTAGTGTCGAATGAAGTCACTTGAAGAGTGGACTACGTGATTTCATGAGCATTTGCCCTTGATTTTTCAGCAACCCTTGAAGATTTACTTTTTATGCGTAAAAACCAAAATCCCCTGCTTAATGCATTTACATCTTCACATGTTAAATGAGCTTTGTGTTAACATGGGAAAAATTTCACAACCCTTTCCTGCAATTCAAACCTAAACAGGACACGGGCTACTGACAGGTTGAAAATTCTGACTGACTGAACTGACAGATCATAGAAAAAGCAATTCATTCTGGTTCAAACTCAATTTTCTTTTTTGTTCTAATCAGACTCATTTATGAAGCGGTTTTTTCTGCTCGACCTCGGTCTTTGTCTCCGCTGTGTTTGAACGGTGGAAGTAAAAAGTGACCGTTGGAATTATTTTTTATTGGCTGCTGTGAAACGTTG
>JAHZMU010002831.1:0-10400 GCA_027743725.1 Rambutsinella grinnellia | reverse complement strand
TGATGAAAAGTATTTTTCGAGTATTATTATGAAATATGCGCTTACTATATCCGTAGCGATCAAATAATAAAGCTGCGTTATCCAACTCCTGCCTTGAAACAATTGATCTCACTGCTTGCGTTAGCATAGCAACAGGCGGGGAAATGTGGATCAAGTAATGTCGCATTTTTTTAGGGAGCTCCCTCCAAGTTCGGAAATCGCCTTGTAAGCCAAATGTACCAGAGATGGTAGGAAGGTTCATACCCTTCACTATAGTTTTGACAGATTCGGATGCACTACGGGTTAGGGTAAGGTCTATGACTAGATCTGGTCTTTGCTCGTAGTTGTTGGTGAAATTCTCCATGTTTTTGCAAACTGAAAAGTGATTCGAATTTATATAAAAGGAAACCAAAATTAATTATGACTTACGTGTTGAAATTGCATCCTCAATCTGCTCATAGTATGAAATGTTTAGATATTGTTTGTAGACGTCTCCAATTTTTAGCTTCAGCGATGGCGTTGCCTCGATATATTCAAGGGCTCCATCAAAAGTTTTCAGCAGGTGATGGTCCTCGTAGTAGATTACTTTATAGTAAACCGAATATATTTTCATGCAAAATTCTTTACACTTACTCTAGAAGAGTATATTTACTTACAAATGTTAACAGTTGGATCCTCATTGGAAGCTTCAAGCTGGACACTTAAAGCTGTTATGAGGATTGCTAAACAGCAACCAAAAGTTGGGCTAAGTTTCATATTTCTTTGCACAAATTTACTTCAGCGGTGAAAGTTCTAGGAGATAGATTATTCGGATTATATATTAGCTGATAGTAAAGGGAAAGAAGTGAGAAAGATTCATATTTATACTGTTCTAACACATTCAAGTAAACTACATAGTTGAAGTAAGTTATTGTCACGTTAAACTTTTAACAATTTGCACGAAACGGAAGACTGAATTAGAAATCGTGATATTCTTTAACCGTGACGCAAATTGGGTAGTATTAACTTAATTTAATTAAATATTTATTCAAGTAGATATAATATTAATCATGATTGTCGTTTAAAACATTTCGTTTTCGATCAATTTTAATCGGGTTATACATATGTATATTTCAAAGTAATCTTCCGTAAAGAATGCAGAACCTTTTGTATTGAATTATGACTTAAATCGTTATATGAGTTAATTTGGTCTGGCAAATTCAATTACTGTTTTAAATTGAAATATAACTCAACCGCGCATTTTATCTTGATAAGATAACTGATATGATTTAGAGGCACGTTTTGCAACTCGTGCAATGTGCAACTCTATAACTGGTCTAGTGGCCATTTGTTCATAAACCATTTTAACATTACCTTTCGGTCGTGGTACTCCTTTCTTTCACAGAAACAAAACAATATTTTTTATTTTAAAGAACAAACAACGAGCAATGTTGCCAGCAATTATATTTTCACACCACTCCTTCGACTTCTGCATTTCTTACACATTTCACCTTCACAATAAATTCTATGGAATATTCTTAAAATGGGATTCAATAATGTTCCAGTGGGACTCAGGGACGGAATCGATTCGCAAGTCGGAATACAAATCATTGATTTGGTATTTCAACGCGATTGTCATAGTAGGATTCGCATTCATTTCTTATCTCTACGACGTAACAACTCTAAATGTAGTGTCTCGTCGTCTTATAATAGTTTTCGTACTTTCAGCTGCCTGCGTTCTGCTAATTCTCGCAGGACTTATCTCAATGAAATACGTAGATGTGATTCCGGAGTGTATAGATAGCTTAAAAAATCTAAAACAGAAATTAGATCAGCTTCATTTGAATCGGAACCTTCAAAGAAGTCCTAAATTTTGGCATCTGATAGCCACAATAGAGTTCTTATGCGAGATGACCTTTTTCACACTCCCTTTCGTTGTGGCGCCATCTCTAATAATGTTTGATTTAGACCCATACCATAAACCAATTACTGTCTTAATTGGTAATTCATATCCAACAACGGCTATATGCTCAAGGGTGATATTAATGTCCATTGCAGCATTTGAAATTTGTCGATATTACAATTTCTTCCTTCCTCTCTTTGCATTCTGGATGGAAAGCGTTACAAGAGTTGCGGATTTGGTTGAAATGCTTCCAGCCGTTGAGGTTGGCAATGGTATTTTCATAAAGTATTACAATTCGTTTCGAGTTTCATTTGAAATTGGTAAAGAGCCGTTTTCAGGCTTTCTTGGAAGTTTGATGGGAGTTGGTTTTGTAATCTTTACGATTTCTAATGTAATCACATTAAGATATTATTCACGGATTCCATTCGAAGTGTTTCTTCTCTTTCCTGCTCTTTCTTGTATGGTTGCATCTTTTATCTTTCTATTCTTTCCAATGCTCATTGATGTCCATAAGAGGACAAGTAAAATGTTGAGGATGAGGGAAAGAATGATAAATGGTAGTTCAATTCAGAGTATATTGACAAGAAAAATTTACAAAGGAATGAAACCTGTAACTAATTGGTGTGGAGCATTTTATCCTTTAAAGGAGGGATCGGACGGGAGTTATTTTTATTACGTAGTTTTTAGAACTGTGGATTGCTTAATGCTAAATATTTTTAATTAAAAATAAAAATTGCTAAAATCCTTTGATTAATATTTGATTAAATGCGCATTCCATTCCGCTTCATGTCCTTCTGATTTAATATGAGTACCACTAAATCCTGCTGTCCATCTACCAAGCAGAGTGCTTCTTTCTGGCTTTTCTTGATACGCTCTGAATTGAAGACGATGAATATTCATTTCGAATCGTAAATAATATTTATTATAGTACATAGCAATATCCATTCCATATTGCTTAGCTTCAGAATTGAAATCATCAAAAAAGCGTAGCTTGTAGTCATCGATAATATTAGATAGTTTTGAGCACGTACGACTTGGGGGAGGCTTCCAACTTTTTTTTGCTTCATTTTACTTTAAAAGATTATCAGAAAATATAAATAAATATAAAAGTTAATTTCATACATAAATTATCAGTCCTTACCCAACAGCCGTAATGGCACTGGCTGCCAATGCAAAATGAAAATACTCCGTAAGATTTTTAAATTGAAATCCTTTACGATTAATATTTGGATATATTGGAGAGAGATGAATTATGGAAATATCTTTTTTACAGTGAGCACAGTTTGGAAATCCGGATTCCTTAAATTATAAATTGTTTAATTATTTAGCTTTTGTCTTCATAGAATTTGGAGTTGGCATAAGCTGACTTACTAATGACATTGAATAAATGGGAAATCTGCTCATATTTTTTATTTTGCAAGTTGCACTTTTCAAAAATTGGGATATTTGAGTTGGCGATGTTGCCAGAAAAATGTTGGCTGTTTTTGGAAATGTCCTTTTTGTTGAGTTCGTATCGGCGGTGTTCATGAGGCGGGATTTGATTGGAATGTTTTTGAAATGGCTGACCATTGACATTACTAGCTTGGAATAACACGTGTGAAAAATGTATGTTAACAATTATTAAATTAAAATCAACTTACTTTGGTCTTTTCCGCCCGCTATTATCGAATCTCTTGGCAAATTCTGGTACATACGCAAAGACCAAATGGTATTAACCAAAATCTCTTCAGGTGGGGCAATATGAATTAGATATTTTTCCATTTTAGTTGATAGTCGAGCCCATTCAGTGGAATATTTCTTATGACTAATAGAACCGGAGACAGTTGGAATATTCATAATTTTAGAGATGTGTTTTGCAGCGGTAGAAGCACCTGCAGAGCGCGTTAGGTCAATAACAAAGTCGGGTCGGTCTCCGGATTGTTTGCTCATTAGATTATCGACGTCCTTGCATAAAGACGAAATAAGGTCAGATGAGGCAGACCCGTTTAGTTTAACTTTGTAAACTTTACTAATACTTATATGATCTTTTGATTTAGCTTTGTTAATAAAATTAGTCGCTGCGTTGATGCCGTTTAGCACATTGTCATCTTCATAGAATAGCACTAAATAGAAAGCAGTTAAAATTAAATCTTAAAATATAAATAAATTTTTGATAAACTTACAAACGTTCACAGTTGTGTCACTGCTTGGAGAGAATATAGAGATAAAAATGGAAACAGCAGCAACCAGCAGCTCCAAACCAAAAAACGAAACAATTTAAGTTCCCAGCCATGACTAAATTTTTTAACACCAAAGAACAACCATACAAATTGCGAGGAGATTGGGAACTAAACGAAGGTATTTATATGAATCGGTTGCCTTTTAGCTAAATAAGTTCAATAAACTTCAATCGCTCCGTGGTTCATCAAAACATATTTATACTAAAATTTATTCGTGTTGGCAAACAATTTAGACGATCGATTGAAGAGTTGCATCAGTGAGGAAATAATTTGGATTTTATTTTCATGCTTTTATAGTCAATTTATTTCAGAAACCATTTTAACCGAACGATGGGCCGTCCATTCTTTCTCGTGACCTTCGCTAACGATTTGGTTTTCAGGATCAAAGCCCGCTTTCCACGTACCCAAAAGAGTATTGCTTTCCGGCTCTGTCTGATTCGCAATAAATTTCAAGAGGTTTATATTCATTTCAAATTGCGCGTGACTCTTTTCAACAGACATGTCTGGATCCATGTAGTAATGACCAAGTACACTTTGCTCAAGTATTTCCGTTGAATTCAATGTGGCGAAAAGATCCATTTCGTAGTCATCATTTAATTGAGCTGTTTCGCTACAAACACGTTTTGGTGGAGGAGTCCAAGTGCCATCTCGTTTCTTTGCTCTAAAGAAAATAGACGCATTCACATAAAATAATCGAAAGCATTCATTTTGTCTCATTTTAAATGTATTGGAACACCATTTAGTTAAATGACTTACGCTGCAGCCAAAATTGAATTTGCAGTCAAGTCAAAATAGAAAATATCCATCATATTTTCAATCTTGATTGACTCACTGTGGAGAAATTGCCACCGTTTGTTAATTACATTTGGAATTTTTGGGGATAAATGAATCAATGAAATGTTAGTTTTGCATTTGGTACAAGAAGGCAACTGACTTTGCTGAAAGGTTAATATAAAATGGATATTTTATAATACCCCGAATTAATTTATATCCTTATTTAATTTGCATACCAATGACATTGAATACCACGAATGCGACTTGTCAGAATAAGGACCACCCCTCATATCAGGATCGGTTGCTATTTCCAAAACGTCTGAAATCGTTTTTGTTGATCCAAAAACGAAAAAGTTTCTCACCCGATAATGAATAATTTTGTCAATGTAAAACTGGTTGACGTATTTCCAGTCTAATAATGGCTCTGCATTGAACCTAAGGAAATTGTGTCGGTCATTAAGAAGAAACGTCAACCCTGTAAATTTGGCTCTCGTTATTTCAAATAGAATTTTGATAAATTTTAAATATTTTACAGTAATCCTTTCCAGATTCTGGTAAAATGACTGATCGCGATCGAGTTGCGTTTTGCAATGTTGCAAGGGAACGTATAGCTTGGGGCAAAATACATGCAGGTGGGACAATCTGAATTAAATACTTTCTCATATTTTCCGAAAGCTCTCGCCACACCCAACTATCTCCTCTTAGGCCAAATGCACCAGACAGAGTTGGAATATTCATTGTTTTTGATATGATCTTGACGGATTCGGATGGTATTCCTGTAGTTGTTAAGTCAATAATTATATCTGGACGCTCACCTGTAGGTTTGCTAAACAGGTCATCTACATTTTGGCAAACTAAGAAAATACAATTAGAACTTTTTGCTTGAATTTTGAATAAAATTTTATGATTTACGAGATTGAATTAACTCTGTGGCATCGGTTCCATTAGCCTGTATTTTGTATACTGAGCTAATGTTGACGTTGGGTTGAGTTTTCTTGATGAAGCTTATTGCCAAGTCGACCCCTTTCATCACCTTAGGATCCTCGTAAAACATTACTATATGGCAATAAGCAAAGTTAGCTGAGAAAGATATTGATAAGATATTAATTTTAATTAAACTCACGGACGCTAATAGCTGGAATTTCACAAAATGCTAACCCAAATGAAAAAACAGCCATTAGCCCAATTACAATAAGCTTATGTCCCCGTTTTAATCCTAGTTTGTTTTCCATGATGAACTTTTCTTAAATTAAATTGTTGACACGTAATACCAACTTTTGGTTACATAAACGTGACGAATGGGCAAACCAGAATGATTGCAATTTAACTATTTAGCTGATATCACACAGATATTTCAAAACTTGGATAGATTTACGTAATTATAGGATCGTGTCATGACTAACTTAACAAGAATGAGTGCTTGAAAAAATGAGAATTTAAAATAGGATTACATAATTCATTAGCTTTAATGATTTAATAATGATAGGCCAAATTTAGCACACGTTTCATCAATTCATTAAAGCTTAAAAGTTTATTTAACTTGTCATGTTGTCACTGCACGATGAGCTTTCCACTCGGCTTCATGACCTTCATAGGACATGACGGCAGTCATATTTGGTCCTACTTTAAATGTTCCAATCAAAGTATTACTTTCTGGCTCGGGATGACCAGCAATATATTTTAGCAGATTGATGTTCATTTCAAATGTTGCATGACTTCGACCAGGAGTTAATAGATCATCAAGAATGTAAAAAGGTTCAAGTGCATTTTCTCCATTTATATCATCCGACTTGATTGCGCTGTAAAGATCTAATTCATAGTCGTCTTTAATTGTGGTATTAACGCTGCAAACATTTTGCGGGGGAGCACTCCATTTTCCATCTTTTTTAAGCTTTCTTAAAGATTAAAAATATTTAGATCATTCTAAATAATTTAACTATTTTATTACATAACCGCATACCTACCCAATAGACAAGATTGCATTTGTGGCAATATCAAAGTAGAAGACGTCCGTGATATCTTCAATTTTATACCCTTTACCGTGTAGAAATTCGCGTCGTTTATTTCCGCTCTCGCTTACCTTTGGACTAAAATGGATGACGCTAATGTCGCCCTTACAACGGGAACAACTTGGGGGCTTAGTTTGCTAAATAGAATTAATAGGGATTAAATTAACTTGAAACTTTTATTTTAGCTCGTATAATAATTCAAATTACCGCAGACATTGAATACCAAGAGAACGACTGGTTATTATATGGCCCTCGCCTCATTCCCGGATCAGTTGCTATTTCAAGTATTTTGGCGATTTTTTTGATGTTTCCACTTACAAAGAAATTGGTAAAATTTGTATTCACAAGAAGGTCTATGTGATATTGGTCTATATATATCCAATTGGAAATACTTAATCCCGTAAACTTAGTCGCTACATTCATTTGCAATTGAACAGTTAGTCCTAGTCCTAAATATTTAATTTTGGGGTATAAAAATTAAGGATACATAATGAACTAACTCAATTTAAAATGACATACCATATTCCTTATCAAGACCTACTATCATAGCGAAATTAGGCAGGTTTAAGTTTTTACACAAGGTTGGATACAATCCCGTTTTTAGAACCAATGCAGGTGGGGTAATGAAAACTAGATAGCGTGACATCTTTTTTGTAACCGTCGTCCAGCCATTTGGCTTCCCTGTAGAATCTAATGATCCCGAAATTGCCGGTATGTTCATGGCTTTTGCAAACAATTTTACTGCTGCAGTTGCAATTCCATGTTGGGTAAAGTCTACTATGATTTCGGGGCGCTCGCCGTCTGGTTTGTTAATGACGTCGTTTGTGTCCTTGCATACTGGTAAAATATAAGTATTTAGGAGCCTTGAAATTAGAACAAATATTGATGAAAAACTTACAGGTACCATACATCAAGGTTACATTATTGGACCCGTTTACCTGCACTTTGTAAACAGAACCAACTTTCACTTCCAGAGAAGGTGTTTCCTTGATGTACTCAGTGACCAATTCAAAGGTGGTGAGCATAGCCGGATTTTCATAGAATACCACTTAAAGAAATTGTCACAGCTTATAATAAAGTTTAAGTTTGAATGCTGCAATTTAATAGGAACTTACAAACGTTTACATTTTGCTCTGCTGAGAAAACCCCGACTAGTGTAAATGACACCAAGAAGGTTATCCAGGGTAGTCTTGAAGCGACCATGATTATTTTGTCGAAATATAAGGATTTTTAATGACAGTTAATATGAAGCCAAATTAGTATAAAGTTCATGTGAAAAGTTCCAAGTTCAAAAGAATTGAGAATGGCACAACCTAAAATAGTTTTGATTAATGCGTCATTCATAATTCCTGAACGGAAATTGCCTGACTTTTGAATTAAGCGTGATTGTAAGACAAGACATGCGATAGATATGTTATAAAATGTTTAGAGTGAAAATGAATGAATTTTTATTTAAACTAGAGCAAACACACATCAAGAAAGAAAATTGAATTTCCGGTGACTGCCATCAAGAAAGGTGACCTTCATAAATATCTTCATGGCTCTCAGTAAAAATTTCTCCAGTCGAGTTAAAAACTGCTTTCCAAGTACCAATCACTTCATTGCTTGTTGGCTCGGCTTGATTTGCTACATATTTTAGGAGATTCATGGTCATTTCAAACTGTGCATGATTAATTCCGGCAGTAGCGTTCAGTTCCATATGAAATGGTCCGAGTGCATTTTGTCCATTAATTTCATCCAAACTCAACACGCCAAGTAGATCTACTTCGTAGTTAATAGCCTTTTTATTCTTTGTGTTGCACATACGCTTCGGGGGAGAAACCCATGATTTATCTCTTTTCATTTTACTAAATACATAATAAAACATTTTATAATGCAGTGATCGAACTATTAAATTTGCTCAAAAAAAGTTACCCAACAGCCAAAATTCCGTTTGCCACAAAATCAAAGTAGAACAAATCTGTAAGACTCTCCACCTCATATTCTTTAGATTTGAGAAACTTTAGACGTGGATTCCCTTTAGTTGGAATTTTTGGAAGGAAATGAATGATGGAAATGTCGCTTTTGCAATCTGAACAAGTTGGGAGTTCAGTTTGCTTGCACCGTTACCAAAGATGTTGAATACCAGACAGACTTGTTGCCGTATGGTCCATCTGTCATTTCCGGGTCCGTTGCTATTTCTAACATTTGTGAGATTTTGTTTGGATTTCCCATAACGAGAAAATTGGTGAATTTTTGATGAATGAATCGGTCAATGTAAAATTGGTTGATGTACTTCCTGCTATTTATTGCCATTTTACGGATGCGCTTGGAATTGTTTGATTTCTTTGTACTCTCTACGCGGAGGAATAGACCTAATAGAAAATATTTTTAGCTTATACATAGACTGCTTTGCTGGCTGGCACAGAACTGAGGACTAGTAAGGACCTGCCATGATTTAAATTATAATAATTACCATATTCCTTATCATATCCGGGTAGAATGACAGCGTTTGATAAATTTTGATTGTGAACAATGGATGGAAGTGCATAAGGTAAGATATTCGCTGGTGGAGCAATCCGTATTAGATAATGCGTTTTCCTTTCTGATAAATTACGCCAACCACTTATTCCTCCCTTTGGGCCAAGCGATGCAGAAATTGTTGGAATGGCTAATTTTTTGGCTAAGCTCTTAATAGCCACGGAGCAAAATCCATTTTGACTTAAATCAATCATTAGATCTGGCCATTCATTTCCTTCTTTATTGTGGATTTCCACTACGTCATTGCACACTAGTTCAATAATTGATAAGTCAATTTAAATTAGTAAAAGTTTTTAAATGTTATAAAAATGTTCTACAATAATTACAGCTCTTAAATATCACCGTAGCGTTAGTTCCACTTGCTTGCACTTTGTAAACTGACCCAACTTTTATTTTTAAGGATTTTGTTTTCTCGATATACGCTGAGGCTAAATCAAAACCTTTAAGCTGGGCTTTATCCTCGTAAACTAGTACTAATTAGTATAAAACATTATTACAAGGGAATAAATTATCTTTTATTTTTAAGTAGAAAATGCAGATTTTGCTTACAAACATTTACTGTTGCATCCTCTTCGGAAGAAGACTCAATCAAATTGAAATTGAATGAGAACGCAAAAATGATCAGAAGGGCAAGTTTTAATTTAACCATCTTCAGCTTAATTCCTTGCGAATTTTAAAAATAAGCTGCCAATAAAGTTGATGCTAAGTTAAAATTTTGAAGCTTGCCAAATTTTCATACAAAATTATGGAAATGTGTTCCAACGCCAAATTGTATGAAATACAATTGAAAGGGAATAATAATAGAATAGCGTGACTTGTGGCAACAAAGGGCAAAACTATTGAGCGAGTTAAATTTAAAATCTTAGCATGACATGGCATTAACATGGCATTTGAAGTGGTGCCTTTTGACAAGCTTGCTGGCATCATACATAAACATTATTTGATCCATTTGATACATGATAAGGGACGATTCATAAAGAACGTTCGATTTTAGGGGGGGTGGGGGGTCAAGAGGCC
>JAHZMU010002830.1:0-11984 GCA_027743725.1 Rambutsinella grinnellia | reverse complement strand
GCTAATTGAGCCTGGCTAAATTGTTTTGCTTGACAAAAAATGTACTTTTGCATAGCAAACAAAAGTTTCGCCAGTTGCTAATGATTGCGTAAGGTAAACGCTAATCTGCAACTATTTATTGTAACAATTAATTAGCCTAATCAAGCACATTTACTTCTAGGCAATTACAAAGTTAAGAGCTGTGAGAGTTAATTCTCTCTTAAAGTTTTAAACTTTTCGCATTCCAAACTCTCAAATTAATTGATATTTCCGGCGTATTTTTTGACAATTCTGATTTGTACGAAAACTTTTCGATTTATTTTGCAAAAAAGCGGGTGAAAGTGTGACTTATTATATTTAGACAGATAGATACGTCTCCACTTGACCTTCGCTTCTGGTCAAAAATTTACTCTAATCTTCAGCTTCATATTGCTGCTTATTTTAGTCATGGCTATCAACCAAGTGCATTATTAGCCACGCTCTAGGCGCTCTTTAATAAATTTTTCTTTACTTACTAGTTGTGCAAACTAAAATTAATGGGAGTGGTTTTTGACAAATGTCACAAGTAACCTTCTTAATATAATATTTAAAAAGTTAACTGATTTTAATCTAACTCCAGCTGCTGTGACATAACAATAGATAATCATTACTTTGTGAAAATCCTGGCAAGATGTATTTAATGATTTTCAAGCTATTAGGAATCTTTGCATAATAATTACTGAATAATTGAAACAAAAACTTATGAAGTGGAATAGCAGATACGATATTTAATTTTTAAAATGGGGTAAAAATAGTCTTAGTCTCAAGTTTTGGCTACAGTATAATCACAATCATCACTTAGCCTGTTTGGACAGCCTAATTCATTTAGAGCAACTGCTAAATTGAATGTCAAAAATGAATTAACTACGATTAATATCAGATCATATAGCGAAAAAGGTAAATGAATCTTCTCGCGTTTTTCATAAGCGATTTGTAACCAAATGTTGCAATTCCAAGGTCATTAATTGCAGTGGGTATTTCGGTTGTTCTTATACACTCTTATTACTGAGCTGAGCCTTTGCTATTCCTGGAGCTGGAAGAAGCCTGCGAGGATCTTGATCTTGCGAAAAGTGTACTTTTGTATAGTGTACTTATTACAAAATTTGTCAGCCACCTTTCGTATTTTATTAGCACTTCATCCGCTATATGCCGTTTTGCAAAGGTGGGCAAATATATTGAAGGTAGCTAATTATTTGGTTGTGGTAGTGTGAATCCGCACATAAACCGCTTAGCGTTTTCTACAGAGAATTTAGTATAAACTTCAGTTAACAACGCCATTAAAGCATTTATTTATCGTACTGTTGCACAGCAAATGCCAAATGCTCAGTGCTTTTAATTTGGCCAATGGTATAAGTGCGTTTTCAGCAACGTACGAAGCCACTTGAACTTCTTCCATTTCAAATTCTTCCATTTCGGTTCCATCGTTAGGCTAATGTCAATCAGGAATTCTTTCAGGTTAGATAGGTGAGTTGCGATCCTTTTTATTAATTTGCATGTCAAAGTGCTCAGACCAGTCTTTTCATACTTAAGGTATAGCTGGAGTCTTAGAATGCACACTACAAACAGTTCCAGGAATTCGACAACCTTCTCAAAGTATGCGCATTGCAATCGTTATTGAGCATCGTAATAATTAGTGTAGCCGTCACCATCCGATAATTCATCAGTAAAAGAGATGGAAATGGGTTTGATTTACATTCATTAAACGTCTCTTGAAACTCTTCGATATCTTCTAAGGTTTCAACATATGTGATTAGTGGCATTTCTAAGGCTTGGGTGAAGGGAAATAAAGCTTCATCATTCGTATAATTGTCGATCGAGTGACGCCAGGATCAGCACAGTAATCGAGGACTGTTGAGATGCCTCCAAGAAGGGTTGCCGTCTGGATCATAAAATATTAGAATGAATTACATTTTTAGTTTTATGTGAATGTCGCAAAACCAAGGTCATTCAAAGTGGTGGTTATTTTGCATGATCTTGCCTACTCTTATTACTGGTGGCTGAACATTTACTTTTACTAAAGCTGGAAGACGCTTGAGATTGTCTTGCAAAAAAATGTACTTTTGCAAAGCAAACAAAGGCCTTCTTCACTCGTTAGGTTTTTTATTGATGACGCAATGTAAGCGCTAATCTTAATATTAATGTTATCGTTTTCATGTAAGAAAGGAGAATTTTTACTTTTCAGTTTGGAACAATTTATTGCAATAATTTATTAGCTTGGTTATATTTTTTTAACTGTTAGCATTCCGAACTATTTGATACAGCCGATATAAATTTTGATTAGCGCTGACAAGAAACTTTCTATAAAAAATTAACCAAAATTTCTTTAAAAATTACAAAAAGTTACTTGCTTGTCCTAATTAGCTTTGTAATATTAGGAAAAAGTTAAACCTTTGTTTTATTCGTTTTGCCATCTCGGCTTCAAGTGATCATCTTTTCCAGTTCATTAATGCAATCCTGCGCAGGCGTGCCATACACCGACAATAGCGTTTGCATTTTCTTCGATTAAATTGGGGTAGAAAAATATAATCTCATTCTCAAGTTTTGGCTACAGTATAATCACAATTATCATTTGGCGTGTTTGGAAAGGCTAACTCATTTAGAGCAATAACTTAACTGAAGGTCAGAATTAATTAAATCCGAACAATATGAATTTACTTTAGTAATTATTGCATGTCCTGCGGAATTTGGCAGTAAATAACTGCGAAATACGTCCTCACATTAGGAAAAAGTAGGCTTAATTGCTTTGCTTGACAAAAATGTACTTTTTCATTGCAAACAAAAGCCTCTCTGCAAGTTAATGTTAATTGCGTAAGGTAAACGCTAATCTGCATACTATTATTTCCATGTGAGCAAAAGGTACTTTAACTTTTTAGTTTGTTACTATTTATTGTACAAATTAATTAACTTGGTTAAGTGAATTTATTTCTAGACATGTACAAAGTCATCAACCATGTGCGTTCGTTCTCTATAAAAATTTTAAACTTTTCGCATTCCAAATTCTCAAATTAATTTATATTCTCGACATAATTTTTGATTTTGATTGGGTGTGAGAAAAAAGTTTAAATTTGTACGAAAGCCATTTTCTTTATTGTTTATATTGGTTTTGTACAGAAGAAAGGATGACTAATCATATTTAGGATTTTATACGCGACTCTAATTGACATTGTAAAAAATTACTCCAATTTCTACCTTAATATCGTTGCTTATTTTAGTCGTGGCTATCAACTAAGTGCATTATTAGCCAAACACTTTTGACAAATGTCACAAGAAACCTTCTTGGTATAATATTAAAATGGTTTATTCTAAATGCCACACTGCAGCTTTCTTTTCACATTGAATCTTTGGGAACAATCAAAGCCAATTTGGTATGAACAAGTCAAATTGATATCCAGTTGGATAATATGTCACTCTCTTGTCTCTTTCTCACGTTTTGACCACGGCATAATCACAATCAACACTTGGCCAGTTTGGAAAGCCTAATTCAGTTAGAGCAACAACTTAATTGAATGTCAAAAATGAATTAAGTGCTATCAATATCAGATCATATCACAGAACAGGTAAATGCATCATATCGCTTCTTTCAAAGACGAGTTGCAAGCAAATGTCGCAATTCCAAGGTCGTTCAACGTAGAGGGTATTTCACTTGACCTTGCCCACGCTTATTATTAAGCTGAGCCTTTGCTTTTCATGGACCTGGAAGGAGCTTTTCATATTGATAGCACAATGTAAGCGTTCATCTAAATCACTTTCGTATTTAAACCAAAATTAAGGAGAGGCTAGCTAATTATTTGATTGTAGTGGTGTGTATCAGCACATAAAACCCTTGTTTTGTGCTAACTAATAATTATATACAATTATTAAATAACGTCGCCATCTAAGGACTTTTTTTATCGCATTCTTAGCTAATTACTTACAATGTTGGCACGTTTTGATCATTTTCATGTCTTATCTTTCATTTTTCTTATCCCATTTTTCAATTTTTCTTAATTTATTTAGTGCTCAAAGATTAACTCCAACGGTTTCTGTTCGCTCAGAAGCGTTCGCAGAGTCTAAATTGTTTTGCTTGACAAAAAATGTACTTTTGCATAACAAACAAATACCTTCATGACTTTACTTAGTACATTGATTGCGCAAAGTAAGCGCTGATTAACAATTAATCGTGGTTATCAGCCAATTGCATGATTAGCCATTTCCGGTCTAGCGTACCTCGATACGTTTTTCTTTACTAGTCGTGTTAACTAAAATCAGTAGGACCGTTTTTATGAACGACAGAAGTAACCTTCTTAATATAATATTAATATTGGAGTTAATCGTGTTTAGCTTTCAAACGAGAGTTTCCACAAATGTCGCAACACTAAAGTCGTGTAATGTGGCGGATATTTTGCTTGACCTTGTCCACTCTTATTACTGGTGGCTGAACATTTACTTTTTTTGGAGCTGGAAGGAGCTTGGAATTATCATGCAAAAAATGTACTTTTGCAGAGAAATCAAATGCTTTCTTCACTTGTTATATTTTGCTATTGATGACGTAATGTAAACGTTCATCGGAATAATATCTTACGCATTCTATAAGAGATCAAAATCTCAACAGCTATTGGTAGACATTTGGGCATGCATATGTTTAAGGAAAAATAAAATGCTATTTATTTCCAAACTCATTCTTGGTCTACCCTAAAAGACAACCTTAATGTAAAAAGTTGTAAGAACTTACATGGATCTATATTGTCGAAAAAGCAGTAACAATTAGTAAATCCTCTGCTAATAAAATTATGCTTTCTCTATGCATCCGTTTTCCACCTGTCGCTCCTCTTCAAAACTGATCGATGAAAGATGATTCAGAGTGGTGAGGGTGGCAGAATGACTGATATTCAATCCAATAAGTGAGAGAAGCCAATCGATTAACTTCAAAGAAAAATTCAAACTGTTTATTGCTAATTGTTAATCGCAGAAAATTGTTCACAAAAGTTGCTTCTTCACACACAAATTTATGGCCCTTTTGGGCTTAAAGTAAATGTTATTTCTATCTTTCACTTGACACATAAATATCTCTTCTTCCTTCAGGAAACTTAACTATTTCAAAACATTTAAGTGGGACGAACGCCCACAAAATTAATTACAAAGTTCTTTAGAGCCCTTGAGCTCTAACCTAAGAGTTTAACGTATTGAACAAAACTGGTCCTCCTTTGAGAACCGAGGAAAAAAGTGTAAGGCTTGAAAAAAGGCGTTCTCTATAAGAAAAAGCTATGACGTGCTTTGTACGACATGTACAAAGCATGAAAACTGGACTGATGGTCCATAAACAAACTTTAGTTCTTGGGGAGTGGAAAAGTCATAGAAAACATGACTGAGTACAAAGAAAAACCTACAGAGATCGCTGGGATCTTGATATCAAGATCCCAGATATATATATATATATATTGTTGTTGGATACGGATGATGTAATTTGTTGCCATTTTAAAGTTGCAAAATAATTAATATGACGTTTTGTGGGCTTGGTCCATGTATTTGCGGAACACCGGAAGGCTTACACTGAGATTTGAGTAAATAGTTTTATCAGAAAGTAATTTATGAGGATGCTCTTTTACTGATCTAAAATAAATTGAGTTAGGAGCTTACATGTTTTTCTTAATGATATTTATGTGACCTCGTGAACATGGCTTTTAAATCTGTGCTGACTAGGGTTTGCTTTTAAAAATATGTATTTTTCTCAGCAAGGGTATGTCTACACGTTGGTTTCAAATATTGATAACGCAAGGTAAGCGCTTATTGATATTTTACACAAGAGATGTAAGCGAGAAATACTTTAATTATTTCTGTTACCATAAAAGAATGTGTTATAGTCGCAAAATTTGGTGAAACGTGAGTTTCGGGGGTTATTCTACAGCCGTAGATAAAAATGAGTGAAAATGAGCTAGGATGACTACTGCCTGCACAACCTGGATAGAATAACAAGTCATATTTTATATCCCATCCGGATAACATGTTGACTAGGACGGGTGCAAGTCCAAAGTGCAAAAGCTTGTCTATTGAATGGAATAATTCGCATCGCAGAATTCTTTGTGTAGATTATAAACTATTTATTTCGATAGTTGATGGAACTAGTCATTAGCTATTAATGGGTTTCAGCGCTTATCTAATCTTAATAAACTTATGACTAGCGATTTTCAGAAGTGTCTTTTTTTAAGGAAAGACTTACTTCAGACAGCGACCATCCCGCCCTTTTCGTAAAGTGTTGGAGGTCCTCCTTCCTGAGAACCCAGGGCCTGTGTGCCATCATCTTTGCTTAAATTAAGAAAGAATCATGTCCTGTCTCTTCCCTTTTACCTGTTCGTTTCCTCGTTGTTTATACTCTCCAGCAACATATAAGGTTTGAACAGAAAATATCATTTATTACCTCCACTTTCCACATCCCGCAAAAGTAATGAGCGTTTGAATTTTATATTCATACTTAATAAATAAATTATGAAGTTATGCCAGAGAAGAGAAAGTCATTTAGATATTCTGAAGTACTAGCAAGTAGAAAGTGTGAATGAAAGCAGGGTGGGCAATGCACTGCAGTGCTAACGTTAATAGCGCAAGGTAAGCGCTTATCAACATATTACACGTTGTCATTCTCATCTATGCAAAAAAAACTTTCACCTGCTAGCTTTGAACAGGCGTAGATGAGACATGCAAACACTTTTCTCTTCCCACTGGCGCAATGTAAGCGCTCATCTGCATTACAATACTTTACCAATCTACGCAAAATCCATCTCATTCAAGAAGTTCTTAACTTCATAAATAAATTCAAGAAGTTAAAATAAATTAACGCCGTTGTAATTGCGATCAATAAAAATTACCAAATACATATTAAATAGTTTAAAAAGGAAAATTTATTCTTCTTACTTCCAATTTTTACTTCTAACCTTCCAACAAATTGCTTCTTATTGAGCTCGTTTTTCATCAAGAGATGATGGTGAGAGAAAGTCAATTTCTTCCACAATTCCTGAAAATTAAAGAATAGTTCTTTCACTTTGACTGAAGCACAATTTCATTTGTTTCATTCTCTTTTAAATTTAACACTCTCTTCTACCTGTCAGGCAAAATGAAGGTTAAATTGTTTTGCTTGTGAAAAAATGTACTTTTGCACAGCAAACAAAGGCCTTCTTCACTTGTTAGTTTTTAGTATTGATGGCGCAATGTAAGCGCTCATCTGTATAATGCTTGTTGCCATTTTTATTTGTGCAAAATGTATTTTTAATTCTTAGTCTGAAAGTGGTGAGAGCATTATATTATGCACATTTCTAAAATGGGTAAGAGCTTCATGAGTTTTTTGGTTGAATGAGAATTTTAAAGCCAAAGAAATTCTTCAGATTGTTTAACGAATTCAAAGTGAACTCTAAATACAGACCTAGAGCAATTTTAGGCAGACTCCACTTCTGGTATAAAAACTGAACAGTTTGAATGATGAGAAAAATCAGATGAATGAATTCATGTTTTACTAGCTCAATTTGAACAGAGAAAGTATGTCTGAAGAATTTTTAATTTTCAATTATTTTCCCACTTCCGACTTCACCTCCAATTTGCCATGTTTTAAATCTGCTATCTTCAAACAGTCGAAAACTAATTGTTTAAACTCGATTTTTAAATGTCTACATAAATAGCCGAGTGAAAATAATTTAACTGATTTATCAGTCTTGAAACAAAAGGAACATTGCTCCATCCCTTTTGGTGGAGTTTTATTATTCAGAAACTGATAAAGTTTGTACAAAAAATAAAAGAATATTTACACAACTTTCTACATCCCTTATAACAAATAACCTCAATTTTATACTTACATTTGGTTAATAAATTAAATAGTTATTCCAGTCCAACCTATACTGATTACTGATTCAAAAGGATAAATTGAACTGTCAGAAAAGTGAAAGTGGTTTAGATATTTTAAAGCCCTAGAAAGTATAAAATGTGAAAGAAAGCAGAATAGGTAACCTTAGCATTGATAGCGCAAGGTAAGCGCTTATTACACTTTGTTATTCTTAGATATGCCAAAATACGTTCACCTTTTAGCTTTTCACAAGCGTAGATAAAACATACAAAAGCATTTTTCGCTACCAACTGGCGCAATGTAAGCGCTCATCTGCACTACAATACTTTACCAATCTACGAAAAATCCATCTCATTCAAAGTTTAAAAAGTTCTTAAATAATTTAACGCCATTGTAATTGGGAATCGATACAAATTACCAAATATTGATTGGTTTAAAGAGGAAAATCATCTCTTTTTCCATTTTTTCTTCTGTTTGATTTAAATTGCTTATTAAATGAACTGGTTTCCCATCAAGAGTGATCAAGAGATGATGGTGAGAGAAAGTCAATTTCTTCCACAACTTCTGAAAATTAAAAATAGTTCTTTCACTTTGACTTAATCATAATTTCATTCGTTTCCTTCACTTTTAAATATAACTCTTTCCTTCTGCCTGTCATGCAAAATGAAGTTAAATTATTTTGCTTGTGAAAAAATGTACTTTTGCACAGCAAACAAAGGCCTTCTTCACTCATTAGTTTTGAGTATTGATGGCGCAATGAAAGCGATTATCTGCATAATAATTGTAATATTTTTATGTGCGCAAAAAGTATTTTTAGTTTATAGTCTAGAAGTTTTGAGAGCAATATATTATGCACATTTCTAAAATGGGTGAGAGTTTTATCAATTTTTTGATTAGATAAGAATTTGGAAACTAAAGATACGGCAAACATTCTTCAGTTCATATTCTCCTCTACTTTATGTTTGTTTAACTCTAAACTCGTTACGTCATTACTTTTGAAATGATACTTGAAACTGGATTACTTAACGAATTTAACTTGATCTCTCAATACGGAGAGCAATTTTTGGCAGACCCTACTTCTGGGATGGAAACCAATGCAAATGACAGAAAATCTTTTCTAAATCTCACTTTAATTGTGACTGTCTAAATTTGTGACACCTGAAAATTCGCATGAGCATGTAGACTAAATTGTTTTGCTTGACAAAAAAATGTACTTTTGCATTGCAAACAAGAGCCTTCTCCGTTGTTAATATTTATGGCGCAAGGTAAGCGTCTATCATATTACACGTTGTCATTCTCATCTACGCAAAAAATACTTTCACTTTTATGCCCTTAGAATTCAAGTCAATAAAATATAATTTTTTGTGTGTTAAACGCACCGAATAATTTGTCCTTGCTTAAGGTATAGTTTTAAGTTAGTTTTAACGTAATAAATACTTTTGATAAGAAAATTATCCAAAAAATTAATTTGTGTTTGAAATGCTGGTTATTTAAATTAAATGCTTAAAGGATTACTCTGTTAAAATAGATTTTAATTCTAACAAACGCCTGAATGATGTTATGTCATTGATTGTTGTAATAATAAATTGGTTAAATTTAAATCTAATTAATTTGCAATATTTTCAGCCTTGACAGATTTTAATTGGATTGATTTTTTTATTGCATAATTCATTTAGTCACAGAGAATTTTAACGCTGCTAACTTTATTGTCAACTCCAGCAACTCCAAAGTCTTTTTGTTCTTCGGATCCCTGGTTAATCCGGACTGTTCCATTAGCTAGACAGTCTTTATCAATGCTTGCATACAAAACCAAAATAGTTGCATGACACCATTCTTGAAAAATCGCAAATTAACATGAGTTTATCCTGTTGTCCCATTCTGTAGGAAGATTGTAGCACAACCGAACGTCCATATTCATTGTAAGATTTGCCCCTGAAATTATAATAGAATAAATTTTGAAAAATAGATTTGAAAAATTCGGAATCATTTTAAATTTGAAATTTTTGCCTTCGAAAAATCAAATTTCGTAAGCGTTACAAAAAGAAAGGAAATTGGCGAGGTAGATAAGTGCTGTTAGTTCTAAAAATCTATTCATTTTATTATTCAAAAGAGAATTCCAAAATAGCCAAATCCTTAAATAGTTCTATTGGTAATTAGAATTGGAAACTATACTTTTATAGATTCCAGCCATTAGGCAAGATTACGCTTAGAATTTATTTGGAACAAAAACATTATATTTTTTACATTGGCTTTCTTCAGTTCCACTTCATAGACTATCAGATTACAAAATCAATAAGCTAAAATCAACAATTTATCTGATTGCATTGAAATGTTACGCATGAAATAATTCATAAAACAGCTTTAAAGAATCCAATTTCTATCCAGAATACCAATTCCATATTTAAACAATAATTCATAAAGTATTCACAAAATTTAGCATTAAGCAATTATCTTTAATTAATTACTAGAGCAAATATTTCTAACAATTCATATTAAATATGTTTTAATTAGAGATGCCTCCCTTCTTGCTTAGTTTTGCATTTTGTCTCATTCAACGAATACGAGAACTGAAACATTGTGAAATTCATCTGGCTTTACATCTACATCCTTTTTAATTGATCCAAAATTGTTCAGAGATAGCCACATGTTTTCCTGACAAATCAGAAGGTTATTGTTGTCGTCTTGATTAACTGGAACAGGAACAGCCTCACTCTCCTTGAAATCATGCCATGTCATCCACTCAAACTTGGTCGGAGGTGTGTACAAAATCTGCCAAATAAATAATTAGTTCAAATTTTAGCGTTTGTTGCATTTTTTAGCTAACAAGTAAGTTGCAAGCAAATATTATTACCTCATAGTTTTCATCAAGACGAAACACTTGATCATATCCGATCAAATCTGGAAAGAAAATCTTGACTTTGATTGCATTGTCTTCCTTGTCAATTTGCATTGCTCCAATAACCCATTTGTCATTAATATTCGCCCTACAAATAAAAATTTCTGCAGTTTCGCAAGAGAAAGCTGGAACCAAGTGGTTAGAGCAATGCTTAAAATCTTGGCTGGCTATCCATCTGAATTGACTCCAGTCTTGGGATTCCCAGTCGTCAATACAAGCAGAGTTTACTGGACGAATAAAGACCGGCCACCGCTAATAAATGGTTAAGATTAGCTGAATTCAATTCTGATTAAAATATTTTTAATTACCTCTTCGAGTAAATCCAGTGTCAAAATATCATCCTCTTTGTACTTAATCAACGCAACATGGCCATTTTCTTGGGGATTTGGTGGGAGCTGATATTTCTCATCCAACTCAATTTTTGCATAAATTTTAAGGCTGTCTGAAACTTCTCCGTTTGGGAATATTTTGCTGAGAGGAACACCAAAATGGCATGAATCTGTAAGTGTTTGACCTTCACAAGATAGTAAATTCTCAGGTTTTAAAATCCCTTCCGAGCCAGACACGGTGAATTTGACTGGCTTGGGGAAATCCTCTTTCTCTTCGGGATTACCATGTGGTAAATAAAAGGGTGTTAAGAGAAGCAACTTCTCCGTTGAATTGTATTGCGCTACAATTATGTAAATGTAGTCATGTCCCCACCATTTCTGGTTAAGGATTAACGGAGAGAAAAGTGTGGATTCTGGTGACTTGACTATTTCTCCAAAAGTTTTGAAATGGAGACAAATTGAGTTGGAAAGGAGAGCCTTCTTTGAACGCATTTTGTGAATAAGTTGGAAATGTTCAAGAGCGTCATAAACACTTGCTCTGTTGAAAGAGAACGAGCAGTTTTTAAAGCCGAAAAGGCCGCAAACATTTTTGAATTCGCCGAACCTGTACAAAAATTTAATTAGTGATAATAATAGTTTCATAATAGGCTGAATTAAAAGAATTGACGAACTTTGCAAAGTTGAATTTGCAGGAAGAGCTGTGCTCAGCAATCCATTTCCGGCCAAAATTTACGTCACACCCGGATCCTTGAAAATCACATGGAAATCCTGACTTCTGACTGTCCAACATTTGCTCCATTGCTCTACACCGAATCGGATTTCTTGGAAAGTAGACTCTGCACTGGGGGCAACGTCTTTCATCAAAATTTTCATAGCAACTTTCGCAAACTGTGTGACCGTTACGGCATTGGAACACTTTATCTCTTGGGATTTCAAA
>JAHZMU010002829.1:0-10897 GCA_027743725.1 Rambutsinella grinnellia | reverse complement strand
TAAGGCTACCCTTAATCCTTAAAAATGTCATTTGACCAAATTGGCTCAAAATATGTTTAAAGTATTCTTCGAACTTTACACAAACTTTAATCATTGATCTTTCCTCTGCAGAGCTAGTTACGGAAAAAGCTAATAACCCTTTCTTATGAGAGCATAAACTTTTGTAGAGTTTTAAGTTTTTGTCCAAAATTACTTGACGGTAGTGGTCATCCTCCTCAAAAAGTTTAGAGATGTCTGTGTGGTCCATGGAAACTTTCATGTCTTCTTTGAGGAATACTTTTTAGATGAAATCTGGTGCATGGTTTTGTTTCCAGACTAATCAAGTATGAACGAGACGTTTAATAATTTTTAAATATTTCAATTAAATAATTCAATTTGCAATTACCGACAGAAAACTTCACATCTCTTTGTAAGTTGGTAGATAACACTTTTGAAGGTGTCATTTTATTCTGCGAATAAAAATTAATTTTTATTAAAATAATTTTGATTTTATTCAGTCACCCAATGCAAGATTGCGACTGACTAATTCATGACTAGTTGCTCCCCTTCTCTTTCTAAAACGTGTAGTGAGTATGTTGACCTCGTTTGCATTGCATAACAGGGTAAGTTCTTGCAGACAAAGCAGTTCGTGTGTGTGACAGAGATGCGATAGCAATGCTAATGCTATGCGAATAAAATGGTCATGTAATGAGTCAGAATATTCAGGAATCTTACATAAAGACATCTTATAAGAATGTTTATGGGATGGTTTGATTCATTAGTATTACAATTTAAGATTTTATTTTTGCAGTGTAAGTGTATTTTTATTTAAAATATCTTATTACTTACAAATATATGTTGCTGAGATAAATCTGGTATTTAAAAATAAAATAAAATATGAG
This sequence comes from Rambutsinella grinnellia, assembly GCA_027743725.1. Classification (NCBI taxonomy): domain Eukaryota; kingdom Metazoa; phylum Arthropoda; class Collembola; order Entomobryomorpha; family Entomobryidae; genus Rambutsinella; species Rambutsinella grinnellia. The sequence continues at coordinate 10,016 of JAHZMU010002829.1, read as the reverse complement.
TAATTAGTTAATAAAATGAAATATTCTCAGTCTCTGGCTTATTCATACAACACCAGAAAGCTTCGCTCTCAATTTTTCAATTTGGGCTGTGCCATCCGTGCTATCTTGCAAACTTGATTAAACGCTACGGAAAGAGCAAAAAGGGAACATTAGCAAACTAATAATTTACAAAATTTTAAACCATAATTTAATTTAAATTTACATATTGTCATATATTCATGCATTGCCCACAAGACGCTCTCGGATTCAATCTTGGTCATTTTTTTAAATCTTTCACATGTAGGAATCCGTGGGGCCTAGAGGATAAAAATTATATTTTCTATGAGATAGGATTAAAATTTATTTTATACCTGTTCATGGGATTGCGTGACTTTTAAGGAGATTCTCATTCCTCAACAAATTTGAAAATTCAAACAGTTCCAGAATTAAGTCAGGCTCGTACCAATCCGCTGCTTTGCCCATGAGCGTTCCTCTTAAGCTCTCCAGCAAATTAGTAATGTCGTATTTCTCCGCAGCTTTAAATAGCTGAATTAATTTCCCTTTCTAGCACGCGACTGATTTTTCTCCCATTTAGTCATCATCCTTTTACTTTTAAAAATATTTACCACTGGCTGTGAGCGCTGCCTTTTTTTATCATCATCCCTAAATATAAAAGCATCCAAGAAAATTATGGAAATGAAAATAAAAGAAGTAAAAAAATATTGCTGCTGCTCACTCAAAGCTGTTTACAGAAGTCGTTTTTGTAATGGCTCATATTTGGATAAAATAGTTCTCATCCTGATCTCTGTTTGCATAGATTTAAAGATTTTATCACTCTGATGGATTTATATCAGCTCCCAAAAAACATCTGCCTCTGACCATTGTATGAGCTGTTTAGTCCTAAATTTTTGTGTGAAAAGAAATTGAATAAGTAAATGAAAATATTTTTATGCTTGCGGGAGAAGGAATTGGTCGAAATAAAATTTAAAATGTTGCTAATCAAATTGTCCTATCAAACAATGAATTGTTTTTATCATTATTATTTTAGTTTATGTGTTATTTTGCATAAAAATATTTTAATACAAAATCAATGTTTTAAGAGGCAACCGTTGAATAAAAGTCTAATAGCTTGCACATTTGTCCATTGTCTAGTATAGCTCCTATTATTGCGTGTGTTCAAACCTTTTGATATTATCGAGCGTAATCGATCTTCAAATTGCATGTAAAACTTGGGAAGTGCTTGCCAATTTTTTCAAGCTTTCTTACAATTGACGACAGCACTTTAGTCTTATATTGATTTTGCAAGCGGTTGTAAGTTGCGACGTACTTGGTCATTCAATGTCAATGACAAAAGCGTTAATTGTTCTGCTTCGGGAATTTTGAAATATTAGCTTTAAATTTTGCTGGTGAAACAGAATAATGATTGGTTATAGAAGATTGTTTATCAGCTCGATAAGCATTTTGCTCCTGCTTATCATTCCCCAAGAAAAAGTTGATGGAAAGATAGTCGAAGGCACATTGTCTACTAATGAAGTAAGTTTGGCTAATTGTTAATTTTGAATAAATTTATCCTGAAATTAAATTATAAATTCATTTTTAATATTAGAAATGGAACTTTATCGACCGCTTCGCTTTCCTCAGTGGTATTTATGATCCTGGCTTGTTATCTTATGAGATTGAGTATGATTCTGGTGGGGGCTATGTAAGCCTTCTTCTCTATCCAGATAAGTATTGGAGGAAATCTTTTATGAACTCTACGTTTCACGTAATAAACTTGGGTTATTAAAATACAATAGTCATGTCAATACGATACTGTCATTTATAAATTTGTAGACATGCGAAGAGAAAGTGAACGCCTTGGACTTTCCAAACAATGAAAGAATTATTTTGATGCCACCGAATCAACTCGTCAGGGATTCACATGACAGTGGATGTGAGCCTAAAAATGAAATTGAAAGCGGTCGTTTAATATGTAAGCAGAGGAGAACATTCAGCTCTGTGCAGAGATGGTGGTATATTGCAATGTCAAGTTGCAATAATTTTGGGGTAAATTGAGCCATAATTTAAACTTGTAAGGATTTAATTTAATTTGCTAAATTATATTAAATTGTAGGGACTCAGCATCAAACACAGGTTGGAGATGACGAATGATTACAAAGCAGAATTTTTCTATCATCACTTTTCCGTCGATGAATTTGGTTGGATTTTACAATTTAAAATATTTTAGCAACTTTCTAAATTTTGAAAATGTTTCAGGCTTTCTCCAAATCTATATCAGCTTTACACTAATCTATTTTGTCCTCTTCTTTGTGGGCGTTACATGCGCCTGTAGAGTTAACAAATTTAACATTAATTTACATCAATTATTTTTTAAAAATAATTTACTCGCTTTTCAGTTGTCCTGAAACGAGAGAAAGTTCAAGATTTCATCCGCACCTATATCATATTTTTGATATCGACTGGTCTACAGTTTCTGGGATTAATTGCGTCATTAAGCGCGTACGCAATTTATGCGGCGAGAGGAATCCTCATCACACATGTGAAGCTGATTGGTAAGCTTAAATTAAAATTATTTCAGTCGCGTAGAAATTGTTAAATTTTCTTTGGCTAGGGAAAATCTTTGAAAGCTCAAGTGAGCTTTTCTTCATGCTATTGCTCTTAGCCGAAGGCTACAAAACGAGAAAGAATGGGCTGGACTTGAGAAGCAAGCTAGAGCTGAGCTGGTTCACCTTTCTCTACGTTGATGTCTACGCGTTGCTGCTCATCTTCGGGCAAAATGTTCTTTTCGCATATTTTTTTACAAATCAGTTTCACTCAAATTCACTTCTTATTGATGATTATTTTATTAGAATGTAGACCCGAGCGACGTCTCTTTCTTTGACGAGACCCCTGCAGGATATAAAATTCAGTGTTTGAAGTTCATTGCTTGGGTTTTCTTTGCTCTGGAAATGTATATTGGTTGGAGGAATAATTTGAAGAAACGTTCCTTCTACATTTGGCATTTTGGGATCTACTCCTTTTGGTTCCTTTCATATCCGGTCTACATCCTATTGATTAATGAGAGAATTAATCAGTTTACTCGTGAGAAAGTGGCTATTTCTCTCAAGCATACTTTGATGCTAGTTGGGCATTTGGTTTTCGTGGTAAGAGTATTATTAAGTTGTGATTGAATTATGAAAATAATTATATGCCTATAATAGGTTTCTGTCTTAACGACTCAGTTTGGAGGTCGGGTGGCTTTGATCAAACGTATCAAAATGGTAATTAAAAATAAAAGTGGAATATAAAATGGTTAAAACAGAAATTCTTGCCATGGACAAAGGTTCTGCAAAGATGCTATGGTATCAAAAATAAAAACCCATTCGCCTTGGATGATCCAGCAGTATTCAAGGATGACGGTGGTGATGGAGTCAAGTTCAATCCTATTTGGAGTATGAAAGAAGCGAATGATGACAACAATACACAGATGATGAATAACGTGCAAATTTCACAGAATAATATGAACGACCAAAGATCAAATGAGAATTGAAATTACAGCAAAATTTATGACAAATATTTGCAGTAGAATTATTAGTAGAAGTTGTTAGTAATAATTAATATCTTGAAAATCAGATTAATAAATTTACTTAAAATATTTCATGTAAATCTAATTAAAACACCACAATAAAAGTTATTCTGCAAACTGGAAAAACGTTTTTCACTAATGACACACTTAATCTCATACAACACTAATCTCTCTCCAATTGGATATGATCTAGCAACACCGAAATCTCCTTTGCTAGTTGCTCTGAAGCTGCGCATAGAACTCTTCGATTTAAAACGTCAAACTTTCCACCTAAGAGCAAATGCATAATTTAACACGCAATTCTATTTATTCGATCAGTATTTTCAGGCTTAACCATCAGGATCCATAACAACGCCACCCGCTTCCCTAATCAGTAACTCCCCAGCAGCCATGTCCCATGCATGAAGCCCGTATTGGAAGTAAGCATCAAGTCCACCAGCGGCTACATTAACCATCTCCATTGCTGCTGAGCCAAGCGCCCTTGTCCTTAAAATTAATGCAAAATCAAATTTTAAATGCAATAAGAAAAATACAAACATTTAAATTTCATTTTATTTCTTACCCTTGACATTTCTCAAGAACCGTTTTAAAATTCTCCAACTTGAACCAAGCTTCACCGCTTCTAGCGCACTCGATCCCAACTAAGGCTTTCTTTAATTCTATAAACAAATTTTATTATTTTCCAATTTTTTTCAGCTTGTATGCACTTTTATTTACCAGTTTGTCCTGAAACAGCAATCCCAAAATGCATTTTGACCCGGTTGACACAGATTCTTCGCCGATAAATCTATAAAAAATATATTTGCTTTTAAATTTGCAGATTAAATTATTTTAAATATTTGCCTACTTGTGATCGGGAAAGGCTCTTTTGAGCCCATTAATGAGGAGCGACTCGACAGCCAGATCTGTTTCGGTTACAAGGTCAATATCATTTGTTTTTGTGTCAACTTTCTTCCGTTTTGAAAAGGCTTCCAGTATTACCTAAATTCAGTTTAGGGTTAAATATATTATTTTGAGTAAAATAACAAGTATTACTTCAGAGCCCGCAGTAACCAGATCCATACAAGTCTTATAATATTTATCCAAGTCGTGCGTCATTTTTTCAAATTGTAAAAACTTTCTGTGAAATTTTAAATAACAAAATAAATGAATGAGTTTGACTTGCGTGGTGCTCGCGAAAAAGTGTTTCCAAAATTATGAGAGTGAATTGAGTTTATATGTTCATGGTTCATGATAACTCACAAGCTTATCATACTTTGCTGTGACATTTGCAGGAAATTTATTATATTCGGGATGGTGACAAATTGACCTTGATAGTTTAAATGATTTGATGTACAAATTACATCAGCAGATTAAAAGAGTCCAAAGATATTATTACATTATGGCTTGGCTTGCTTTAAAATTTTCCAATAAAAAACAACATATTCAATGGCTGAGAATAAACAAAGCGTACCGAAACTTTCCACAATAAGTAAAGTCAACAATAATATTGACAAAAATACAATCTGTGGTACGACTGAATTGATTCTTCTATTCGAATAGCTATATTGATTCTGCAACAAAGATTCAGGTACAAAAGTATTGTAGGTATAAAAGTAAAATATGCTCTATTACAGTTTATTTGAATTTACAATTTTCATAGTAACAAGTAGCCCCAAAACTATAATTTTCTTTGCATGCCCAACTAAATAAATGTCAAATGGCTTGCCTTAGTGCAGCTGAAGCAAAATTATTTTTTGTTTAAATTTAAATTTAAATCGTGAATTAAAATTCCTTTAAAAATTAAAAAAATTCCTTAATTCCTCAAAATTAAAATTAATAAATCTATTTAAAAGAAAATAGGGACACAACTAATTTATTTTGCAAATTTAATTTAAACTTTTTATTTCAAAACTTATTTAATTGCTTGGAATATATTGAATTGAGGAGGCTGAAAATAAACCCTTTTATTAAGTTTATCTAAAAATTAATCATTGCTTTAAAGCAATTTCAGTTTTTCTCAAAATGACTTTTTGACTTATGGCTATCAATTTAAACTAGATTCAAGTTGAAACGCGTAGTGACAGAGAGAAGGTTGAAACGCATAGTCAGGTTGAACTTTTCCTGCTTTTGTTGCGCAAAATGTACTCTAAGCTGTGCATGCAAGCTCTTATTCTCAATGATCTCCTTAACAAAAAGTTCTTGTTTCCACCTACACTACTCACTTATAACAATCGTACTTTCTCTTTTGAATATAATTCACCAACCAAACTGTACCAAATTTACAGAATTATAATGTTAACACACAATCTTATCTTGCTACCACCCATTTACTTTTACTTGTTTCTTTGGAAAGCAATCGCCGAACCTGGCCTGGTCTCCCCAAAACTAACATTTTTCGTCATGTTTATGGGGAATATGTCTATATGCTGGAATTTCCACAATCTACTATGGCCCAAGCATACGAAGCATACCTTGCTACCCGGTTTGAATCAGATGCACGCCTTTCTTCACCAATTGGAACCAGAGCATAAGGTTTACTTGAAAAAGCAATCATTGTCAACGATTCTATATGAGTTGTACTCAGGTAAATTTATATCCATTTGCTACATTTCATCTTCGGTTTTCATGATTATTTTTATTAATTTTTTCAGAAATTCTTAAAATAATTAGAACAGGAAATGGAGACGTTGCCGGTGTTATCGTTCAGCTTTATGTGATTTTTCACGCACTCTTTCCTGTTCCCCATGCGATACTCATTTTCATAGTGGTTGGAATCAAACCACTAAACTCGCCTGACGAATACCCCATTTCAACCGTTTACGACTTATTTGGCAAGGACTTGTCTGTTTAGGGCTGGCTGGGGATAACCATGTACCTCTGCTTTGTCTGCTATTGGATTGCTTTACAGTGCAATCAAGATGTCCGGTTAGTCTTGGTCTAATAATATAGTACTTTAACTAACATAATTCAAATAAATATTAAATTGTTTAGAATTGCTATCGTCTACAATTTTCCTCACATGGTTATGGTCCTACACATGTTGACATTGGTACAAAATTATCGCCACGGAGTGAAGTTTTATCAGCGCCTGTACAGAATTCAGAATATATTTCGACCATATCACGAAATACTAATTCATGTTTTGTACCAAGGCGTAACAATCACTATTGTCCTTGGGGCCACGGCGAGTTTCATTGGTGGGAAGTTATTGCCACCAGCTACGCATTTCAATGTGGCATTCAAAACAACTCAAGTCATCATTATTGTCAAATTTGCGTTCAAGTATTTAAGCTTGCCTGCTACTTTAAGTAAGCAGATTATCCAAAATTGGAAGAGCAATAATAAAAGGCTGGAAGGGAGAGGGATTAACAAGAGGATTTTGGCAACATTGAGACCAGTTGGGTTTCCTATGGCTCTCAAGGGCTTGTTCGACACGAAAGTTAAAATAGACTTTTGGGTAAGGATTGTGGATAACACGCAAGGCCTAGTTTTGGTCTTTATGAACATGAAAGTATGAATGGTTTAACTCTAAATAGTTAACAAATCAAATCAATACAAATTTATTATTATGTTAATGGTTTACTTTAAACAGATAGAAATTTTGGAAAATTACAGATAAAAATATTCACAGTATTTCTCTTTACTATTATACACCTTCTGCTAATTCGCTAGCTGTGGTTTACTTATTGTTATTACCGATTATGAATTGCAAACACCTGTAAAATTACATGCGGAATTGCAAATTTGGACAAAATGTAGCTTTTAAAATATAAATTGACTACTTCCTTATTTGCTAAAGATAAACCAAGAGTTGCAAAATTTGTAAAAGAAATATGTAATACAGTGAAAACGTTAGTTCGGTCTTTTTATTTCTCGATAAACGACAGTCCGCAGTTTCATCTTGTCCAATTTGGCACATGCAATGGACCGAAGAAAATTTGCAGTCGATTCTCAAAATAAAGTATTTGAAGATTTTGTCCTGAATCAAGCATCCAGCGGAATACATAGAAACAACAGTAAGAATGAGCACTCCAACTTTCTCTATGTCTACTTTTCTTTCTCCTACTACACTTTACTATCTCCATTCCGTTTTCGAAAAGTCGCTCATGGAAAGTACGAATTGTACCAATGGCTTCCACAAAAGGTACGCTCCACACTAATAATCATAATCTTACAAATCCTCCGAGTCAAAATCTTAATCTCTTATTGCATTTCATTCTTTAAATACCTAGATTTTATGCGGCATTTCTAATTCTCTTTGTATTTTACAATTATTCACTTCCGTCCGACATTCACTTCAAACTACTCGATCACATAATCCTGTTTCGTATTTCACCATATTTAGCAATTGCTCCAGCTTCGTCTTTAAAACAAGTGTTATGAAACTTTTTTGGATACATCGAGATATGCAGCTGAAGCTAATTAATTATCTTAATAACTGCTACATCTTGCCATATAATCCCTTCAAGGTAAATAATAACAGACAGTTTAGTAAAAATTAAAGTCACATTATACCCAATTCATTTGCAGATGGAATCAGTGAAATCTCTTGGGCTCATTTGTTCTGCTTATACATCTTTAAATATCTTAAGACTTTTCTTTAGTTCCATTCATTTTTCAGATTGGTCTATGCTTGTGTGGCATAAGCAAATGCTGGTCAGAGCTCGATATACTTTCTTTCTAAATGCGACCGTTCCAGCTTCGCATGAAATAGAAATGACTTCTTTGGACAATTTCGTATCAATTCTTCAAGCCTTTTCTTTACTGTCTCGGTTCCAAACTGAGTTTTATGTTGATTTATGTATTTTGTTGCACGTTTGGACATTATGGGCACCCACCTGCGCCTTCACAAATAATTTGCGTAAGCAAATTCACATCAATCGAGGCAAGAATGAAGCCGGGCATAACAACGTGTCAATAAAAGCCGAGCTGGAAGTTGTTTTGGGACAATTCGATGCGTTGAAAAATGTAGCAATGTTAATTGGAGAGACAATTGGGAAAGCACTTCTACCTTATATTGCACAAGCATTGTTTTATTACGCGCTTTACTTTGACCAGTTAGTAATGGCCGGAGCAAGGACTAATGTGAACAGGGCTATGCTCTTTCTCTTTTACGCTACTACTATTTGTATTCTAATTTTTTCGGCGGAAATCGTTAGGAAGGTTGCTGCTAATAATTTTAATATTTAGTAAAATGTTTTTGTTTATATTTTATGTTTCTCTTGCTAGATACGATGGTTCAAATTGTGGTTGTGTGAGAAGGGTTGGATTCAGCAGATTGAACGTAACCTCTTGAAAGAGATATTGGATGACTTGAAGCATGAAAGTGTCGGAATCATTGCGTCTGGAATTTTCACAATAAATTATGCATTCGTCGGAACGGTAAATGAATTCAAAATTTGCAAGCATAAAATAAATATAAGTTATGATCTACGCTCGGTCAAATAACATTTTTATTTTAGGTTGTCAGTGTGCTTATCACTTACTTTATAATACGACTACAATCAGGAATCCAAAATTTATAATATTACTAGCCATCCCCCTGCCACCTATAGCCAGCCACCCCGGGTAAGCAAAACTAAAATAATCATTTATTATTGGCACCAATGCATAGGACCTCTATCTTAGGTAAACTGATAAATAAACATTTTAAGAGAATAATTTTTAATTGAAAATTTAAACTATATTTTGTCATTTCTTTGATTGACAGCCAAGAATAAAAATAAATTTGTTTATAAACTTTTTAGATTATAAGAATTGATTGCTTATTTAATTTTCTTAATTGAATCTGTTTTTTCATAATTTGGTAAAATTGTTTCTTAATACATACGAATGTAGACTTTTTCAAAAGCTAATTTGTTTCATACACGTTATTTTTTTAAATCAAGTCTATTAAATTTCCTTTTTTAAATTCTTACACAATAAAGCGCTCTGCAACAAGCCCGTCCCTTGTGTTATCTGTTTCTCTACGACTTCTACAAATTCTCTTAACTCTTGTACTGACAGTAGAGAGCACTTAGGCTTAAATTTCTCTGGAATTGGGAATTGCAGAATGACGCTTGTAAAGGTTGAAATAGAGGAATTTATTAAATCTCTTTTTATCCACACAAATTTTAAATTCCACACTTCCCATGCATTTTGCATCTACAATAAAATATTTCGTTTTCCGAACAAACACTTGAATCTCCCCATCATCTGGCATTCATCCAAAGAACGGTTTTACCTCCCTCGAAAAAATTGCACTTGGTGGAATTTCAACATTTTTTCATTGACGGAATCGATTTCACATGCTCAGTTAGCAATATCATGCTCCATTCAACCCTTTCTTGGATCAAGGTTGCAATATCTTTTGTGACTTTGGCATTATCCCTGATATTTATTGTAGAGGCTAGAGAGGTACAAATTTGACTCCGTATTGCGTTAAGAATTTAATTTATTTCAAGTCAAAGCAATAATTATAGAATCCAAAATAGTAGTTTTGTAGCGTATT
>JAHZMU010002828.1:0-13210 GCA_027743725.1 Rambutsinella grinnellia | reverse complement strand
CAAAAACTCGTCTGTATAGGTGATTGTATAGACTTGTGTTGGTGTAACAAAACTCGCATTTCAGTGTTATCCTCTTCTACATTTGCAATGCATTACTAATGAGACTTGTGTGAATGATGATGATGAGTGATGCGAGTATAACAGCACCGACAATGTGATTCATACAACGCGTATTCATTAGAATGGATGAAATTTACTCATAAAGCAATGGATACTGAACTATTTTGAGAAAAAACTGTCACTCATTCAATTTCAGTATCACGCGTCTGAAAGGCTTAAATTGTAAAGGACGATTGGATCCTCTCCAGGTGACATGAGATATATTTAGAGTTATAAATGTATCTTACAACACAAACTTTCTATAAGTACTCCACCTACTTTTCACCTCACAACTAGTTCAAGTGATTCTAGAGACGGGGATGTCAACAGCAAACCTCTGACTAGCTTTTCCATACGAAACTTTTAAGTCCTTTCTGGAATTCTGGATAAAGCTACTTCACACAACTTTCAACTGAACAACAAACTATCCAGACTAAATAAATGACAATTTATTATTATTTCTATAGTCTGCTCTCATGGACTACTGTTGACTTGCTCGCCGTCTGGATAACCGCAAGAGACTGATCTAGTTAGAAGTTATCACTATCACAAATCCTTGAATCACGGAATTCTGAGGAAACCAATTTGGTTGTGCCGTATAATAACAAAGATGAATTATGACAATCTTATTTATTCCTTAGGCACTAGACATGCATGCTTTTAGTTCCTTATTTGTAATCTTTCTTTCTTAGTTCCTACAAAAAGGTTTCATATTTATGCTATAGCTTGCATCACTGTCAAGATGATCATTATTCCATTCCACCCTTTATGATTATCTCGTGGCTAGAACAATATATTAGTTTATTCCTATAATATAAATAATATACGGAATATATGAAATTATTCATGACTATAATTAATAAAAATGCTTTACTCATGCAAACTTTTTGATTGGGTTTGCCTCTGCCCCTAGACCGAGATGCTTGGAGACGTGACCAGTATTAGAGATCAGTGTTAGAAAGAAACTTGTAGAAAGTACAGAAGCTCACAAGTGCACGACAATCATACATCTTCGTTTAATTACCTAATTCATTATTCTTAAACCACCATTAGTATATGAACTCTATAAGCTTTGGTTTCTCTTCATATTTTCCTCTGACTCTTGAAGATCACATTTTCATAAGGGCAAACACAATGCCAACAATAACAGTGTGACACATCATATAAGGAAGGAGCCAGAAAGTTCTCTGATTTTTCTCTTCTCATTCTCCCTCGCGCTAAATGATAATATTCTCAAACCTCGACGCATTTTCAGATATCAATGAATTAACGAAAAAGACTAACTAAGCAGAAAAACTGATGATGTCGATGTGATGATGAGCACATAGCCTGTTGTTGATATCGTCGACTATCCCCACACAGAGAGTGGAGGAGTAGCTCTGGTTTTCTGTCGTAAAATAGTGGAATTCACGTTGTAAAATAAACCACACTACTCATACCGGAGTAAAAGCAACCAACAATGAATACAAAAAACTTCATAGGCCATTCATGTTAACATGAAAAATCTTTCTATGCTTGATAGAGAAACCAAGTAGGAAATCTTATGAAAATACAGACTATTATGACTTGCTTCTGAGGCAGACGTGTGGAGTTATAGTGGATATATCAGAGAGGTTTTGTAAATGCAAATATACATGACTTATAACTTCTCACAATAAACAAGCCTCTCCTTTCAGTCATGTATTCGTTTAGTGTTTAGTCTCGTCGTCATTCGCATCGAGTGCTGTTGAATCCTACATGGAGTGGTATATTGTAAAAATTAGAATATAATATGTAGTCTCTCAAGAGCTTATAGTACACACAAGTAACATTGAACAGCCTTGGATTTTCATGACTACTCAAGTTGCAGATATCCTATCCTTCCTCCTCTGTTCAAATAATCGAACTTAAGAGCAAAAAAAATGCTTCAGTTCTACGATACTTCTTAGGCACATAAAATTAACTAGATATGTAATAATATTATTGCAGATTTGCAACGAATTTGATGATATCGACATTGGAATAATATTTTTATATCTGTGCATTCCACGTTCCATGAATCATAGCAAATTTTGGCATCTGTTGTGAGAAGATGCAAAGATTTTTACACATGCATGTGAAAAACCTGGCAGTTTCCGCGTTTTGTCATTCCTGCTTTCGCATATGCCGTCATCTCTTAAAAAGTAAGAGGGTAGACCAATTCTGAATTAATATGTATCATACGCCAATAATTGATTCATGAATTTTACTTGTGATTCATGATAATTCTTGATATAATTTAGCCGCAGCTATTAGTAGAAGTGCACGCAATAAACAAATGAGGAAGTCTATTAGTGAAACGTATGGATAAATTGAGACTAGATTGTCCAATTGGACAGGCCAAACCAGACCCGAAAAAAATTAATCGCATTACTTACGTATATCAATTGCGTACACGTCCGACTCTATCCAGACAAAACAGCTTTCAAGCAGTTTCATGCAATTTGCAACAAAAAATGTGTAATTGCTATTCCCAACAATCAAGGAACAGTTTGGAAAAGATAAAAAGTCAAGAGGCTAGTCTCGTGCCAAATTACAGGGGCTTTCCATCCACATTACAGTTATCAAGTCCTTACCCCTATTCAGTCAGAATCTAAGATGCAGAGCATCTTTCATTTTTTACATAGTCTCACGCATTTCAATACGATCCACTCTTATTCGCTAAACATCAAAATGATAGTTGGACCAAGTGTCCAACACAACTTCGCAATAAACTAAATACATTGCTTGAGAGAAATTGGCATTGGTGCCGTTGGCTTAAAAAAGTATAACGCGTTTTTAGTGAAATTAGGGCATGTTGGATCCTTCTCCACGTGCCATCATCGTCCAACAGCGCTGCTTTTGTTATTATAGTTTATGCTATTATATAGTTTTGCACATGCGAATTTTACTTATTGACATCAAACGCTTTTACTTATGCTTTGCTTAGAGCTTTCAGTTTCTCATAAAGCGAGTTTGCTGAATCGTAATAGCTAATCCAAAGTTCAAAGAATTTGTTAAAATGGTCCTCTTATTCATGGAATTAAATGCCCAATTTTATGGAACTAAAATAGCTCTTTAATGTAAGAACGTTACTGACTTAATTAATCTTAATGATAGAAAACTAAATCTGTCAATGAACTGTATGAAATTGTATGAAAAAGCATGAGCTTTCGTGAGTTTTACTAAATTTTAAATGGCTTACCTCTTCCCGACGTTTGACCCATCTCCCGCAAGGGCTCTCCTCCAAGATTTCGCTCTCATCCTCGTCCGAGTCATCAGTCACTGATTGTTGTGCAGAAACTTCTGTGCCCACCTTCTCCGTTTCATTACTACTAGCTCTGCTCCCCGACATAATGTGTCCGTTAAACTGGCTATTGATTAAGTGTCCGTGCACGAAGCGTAAAGATGTGCATCGGCCTTATAAATTCAACTAATACTTATTCAGTCAACCAAGTTTAAATTTAATTCACACTCATAACACTTAATTTATCGCTTCTGAACTACGTATTCAATTGAATCTAATTAATCGTCTGGCGCACACACGCAAATGATGTCTTTGCGGAGGCTTTTTGGGCATTCACCGCCCACAGTTAAATTACCACTTTAACCACTGGAATGTTCACTAAATACACCTTCGCCAATTAAAATGTCCTGCTTCCAAACTTCCCTTCCGTATCAATCCTGCAAAACAAATAAATTATCGATTAACGGAAAACTTATCTACCATCATTACCAAACTATAAATGACCTTGATCACTCTATCTAAAGGGGAAGGCTATCTACCTCCCTCCCCTACTATTTTTAACTTTCAAAGCACGCCATGTCCAGTGTCCTTGATAGTCTAACATTGAAAATAATTATTGCCTTCACTAGTCACTCGTTACTAATCCAATTAATAATTAAAACTAACTCCTCGTTCCTAGCAAACGAACGAATATCCTGAATCGATTTTGTAAACAAATATTTAACCTTGCAAGAATGCACTTGCATCAAATGCATCTCTTCACATCTCTACCTTCACCTTTCTAAGATATTTTAATCGTCCAAATTTACATTACCTGATTTTTCCCATCAAAAAGGGTCTCAAAAACTTTGCAAAAGGGTTAAAATATGTTTACATTTGCAACCAAAACATTACAACAATGAAACCAGATGAGATCATTCACACTCACAAAACTCGAAAACATCGCATCTCCATCACCCTTCAACGTTTTTATGCTCATAATCTATACAATGCTATTCTATGCCTAAAACTGATTGTTACTGAAGTGGACGGAGACGCAATATGAAAAACGTAATATTTTTTTACCTGTTCGCAACCGATTTTTTGTAGACAAAAGAGTCAATGAGTCCGCAAAAAATTCTCGGAGTTATCTCTCTTATGATGGAACAATGAACCTCTTTTATAAAAGATGAATTCATATTCGAGTCAGAGGCGACAACATTCTTGAAGATGTAAAGGGGCAGTGCAAAGATATCAATCTTGAAGAGGATTGTTATGCAATGAGTTTTGAAAACGTAAACAAAATCTGACCATGCATGTAGCAAGGTTGATTTGAATGATGATGGATGACTACAATGAAGTATGTTATGCAATGAAGTGTAAATGTTTTGGGCTATGAGAAAATATAAAAGAAAATTTAAACTATGCTCTCTGGAACCTGTATTTTTATACAACCTTGCAATTAATTCCTTGTCATCCCTTAGGCACCTGCCGTGTGGAATAGGTGTTGCGTGTATGAAAATAGCTCTTAAAGTTCAAAGTTGGGTTGAAATTTTGTACTATTTTCTATGCATTTTTTGGTGAAGGTTAAATTTAATTTGCATATGAAAAAATGAAACTAGCTTATCAAGGGACAGACGCCACTTAATTATCTGCCACGCCACGCCAGACAATGATTAGTAATTAATTAATTTTGATGCAGAAAGATGACCTTTTTAACTAATGCATATTCTATCATTGAGTCTACATTGAATAGCCCAGAAAGAAATTTGTTGATATGAATACTTTCTTTATGTGAAACGGATATAGTAAAAGTTTAAAGATTCACCTGTGCACTGCAGATAAAAACAAGGAAGTTGGTGCAGAGACGATATTTTTTGCGCGACATTGTTACGTCTTGAAATCCTTGTTCCGTGGTAATTGAAAAGAATAATGTTGGAAACTTTTTTGGCCCAAGTTCAAGTTCAATATGCACACAAAGACAAGGTGCTTGGTTATAGCTAATCCACTATCATGTCACTGCTTACACTTACAATGTATCAAGATTAAGTGTACAATGACTAGAGGAAAAATCATTTATGATCTAAACAATGCCGAAAGAGAAAAATTATGTTGAAAATTTAATGTCCAACTGCCAAAATGCACTCTATTCTTCTCTATTATTAGTCGTAAAAGTAGCTGGAAACTAGTTTTTCCCAGATAAACTTTAACCTGATATCCTTTATTTTTGTCAGATTAGAATCCACACAACAGACCAAGTAATAACGTAATTGCTAAAAACATAGCCAATTTTTCTAAAAGAATCCTTGGAACACTGCTGATCTTCCGAGGACTCCCGAGCTTGCATGGAGGAGCTCAGATCAGATTAAAATGCATGAGAATGTTAAGTTATAATCGAAGAATTTTCTACCGTGAAAAATTACATAATGATGCATACTATCGTTGTAGATAAATTAACTTACAAATAGATGCAGCAAAGTTTAATAAATGAATTCTCTTTTAAAAAATATGCTTACCTGAATGATGAAATTGCGACAATAAGGACGTAATTTCCCGATGAAAACATTTTTTGCAGGGTGAGCTGTGAGCCAAGATCAAATGACATGTTGGTTCATGTATAAAGGAGTGAAAGCGATGGAATGCATTGTGATTGGCTGGATGGTATATCTACTACCACTCCGATGTTTACACTTTACAATACACCCC
This sequence comes from Rambutsinella grinnellia, assembly GCA_027743725.1. Classification (NCBI taxonomy): domain Eukaryota; kingdom Metazoa; phylum Arthropoda; class Collembola; order Entomobryomorpha; family Entomobryidae; genus Rambutsinella; species Rambutsinella grinnellia. Next base: position 7,182 of record JAHZMU010002828.1, on the reverse strand, counting down.
TACCCACACGTTCCACACTAAAATATTTGGAGAAAGCACTCGTGTTTTTCGCAGCGATAGAGCGCAATAGTTGACCTCCTGGAGAATTGAAGGTTGAACTGAGACAACGGGCAAGGATGTCTCGGAATTATATACCACGAGCTTTCAAGTACGTTTAACATTTTACTCCGTATTTTATTCCAGCAAATTCAACCGGAAGGGTTCGGATCCGTGCCTAAAGACTTCTGAGGTGGAAGACGAGGTTAGCCGGAATGAGATCGATAGTCGTCGGGTCGGTATTCAACGGTTTTTCGTCTACCGAAAGTTTAGTGAAGGCGTTTGCTAAGCAATGAATTATTTCATCCACTATTTTTGCATATTAAAATATTGTCGAAAAGTGCTGAAGCCGCAAATCTATTTATTAATTGTGTTGCATTGAATAAAATTGCTTTCTCCTCTACCATATTTCTCTCTTTTTTTAAATGAAAGTTTGAATTATGAGTGTTCACAACGACGTTAATCGGTCAGTATTGGCGAGCCTGTATTCAAATATGGATAGGTTCATTGTAAATAAGTGGGTGATAATTACATTAAAACAAAATCATAAAACTATAAAAGATTATATTTTCTTTGTTTAAATATCTAATCCACTATAACTTCTGTTACTGAACAATTTCCCCGAAAAAACGACGGGAAATTGAGACTATTATCATGCAATGTGATGATTAATTTACCGCGATTAATGCTTAATAGTATATTTTGTCATTTGTTGCATAACTGGAAATATGAATTTAATGTGGCAATATATCATGTTACAAAGGCATTTAAAATTGTTTCAATATCAAGGTCTGTCGCTATTTATTACAATGCAATTAACGGATGTAACATACATAGATAGAATTAGATAGATAAAAGCGTGAACCAAGTGTAATAGATATGAGATTTCGAAGTAAAATAGTAAACTGTAGAGAATTGCATTATTTATTTGATGTTCAAGGTGCCTTTCAATGTGTACCTAACGCTTGAGCTGGAAAAGTCAAAGTCAAGTTATTGCTTAATCCTCAGTAAAATGTCCTAATTATACCAAACAACGTTTTTCTTCCAGGAGTTGTTTATGAGTAAATGGATTAGGTCAAAAAGGTCTCCTTAAAAATAAAGCTTATCTGTTTCAATGTCAAAAATGCATGCATTGACAATGACATGTAATTTCATGAAATAAAGGCTTTATGGTATTCATGCAGAAGGAACCTTTTTAATCCGTTTATTCATAGACCCGTGTTAGAATACATGGTTTGTTCTGAGGGTTAAGTTTGGGTTCCAGCTTTGTGTTAGGTACCTTCGACTTTTATGCATCTGTCTTTAAGAGCCTATCATTTTATCATTGTAAAAGCTACTGAAGCTCAGTCGTATCATTACAAGTATTCTACCTCAAATGTTTTACTGGACTTGTAAAATGACACTTCCTTCGCCATTACGTCAATCCTAATCCTCCCATTATGTGTCTGTCGCAAGAATATGAAAGAAGATACTTGTCAGTTAGTGTTATTTTATGATAGAGAATCCGCTGACTAGTTAATGTGAGCACATTAAACTTCTGGAAAGCGATAAAACTACGTGTGATTGTGACCTTTGCATCTCCTAAAAAGCAAGTACACGTCTTTGACGCGATTTCTTGATAGAAACTGCGTTGTCAGCTCAGCATTCCAAAAAAGTCGAATGAACTTTGTAATCTGAAATTTTTTAACCTATCTCCAGACTCATGATTTATAAGATTTTTGCATTCTAATCCCTATCGGGTTAGTCTGTGCTCATCACGTAGCCAGATAACTTGACTGATATTTTCACTTACATTTCCTCATTAGACAAGCAAAGACGTTGAGTAGTTTGGGAAAAGTTTTGATTTAATTTCTTTAATTCTAGTTTAAGTGATTTTTTAAATTTAAAAAATACAGAAAAAAAATTTCCAAGCTTAGATTGTTTCCGACTTTTTAATTTTATTCAGTGATTTGTAAAATAAAGAAAGATGGTGTGTTACGCCATCGGCGAAGGTTCTGGGGACGCCGGAGATACGTGTGAAAGGAAGGCAACTTTGATTTTGGAAGATGGGACAAAGTTCCCAGGGTTTGTTTTCGGGAGTCCAACATCCGTAGCAGGGGAAGTAGTGTTTCAGACGGGGATGGTTGGTTACGCCGAATCTTTGACGGACCCTTCTTACTGCTCCCAGATTTTGGTGTTGACATACCCTCTAATTGGCAACTACGGTATACCGGCTGATGATAAAGATGAATATGGCATTCCAAGGTGGTTTGAATCACACAAGATTTGGGCAGCGGGGTTAATAGTAGGCGAGGTCTGTGAGGAGCCAAGTCATTGGAACATGGCCAAAACCCTCTCTACCTGGTTGGCGGAACATAATGTGCCAGGCATTTATGGCATTGACACTCGCCAACTTACCAAGCACATGCGGAACAAAGGAACGCTTTTGGGAAAAGTCATTGTGGAGGCTGCTGACGCATCCACACTTGATAATGGATTTGAAGGAAGTAATGGCTTAATTACCGGGAATGACCTGCCTTTCAAGGACCCATCCCTCATCAATCTTGTTCAAGAAGTTTCGCTTAAAACGCCACAAACATATCGCAACAAGGGGAGCTCCATCAAACTCTGCGTTGTTGACTGTGGCATGAAATACAACCAACTGCGTTGTTTACTCCGCCGTGGAGTTGAGATCGAAGTGGTTCCTTGGAATCACAACTTTGATGATGACAGCAAGTATGATGGACTCTTCATTAGCAATGGCCCAGGAGACCCACAAATGTGCATTGAGACAGTTGCCAACCTAAGGAAGCTGTTGAACAAGCCTAACGTAAAGTTGCCTGCACTGTTGAAGAGGTGAGTAGCTAATTTTATTACACTTTTGTTCTTGAAACTGACTATGAAAATACGAAGGACTTTAACGAGCCGTAAAAGTTGTGAAGGCTTTTGTGTTGCTTTTATTACATGTGAAAAATTTCCTAATTAAGTGAGAGCTATTTAAGCAACAAAACTTTCTACGCGAAAAAAATAAAAATAGAACTTTTTTATTTCGTATATGCAAAGGTGTCTTTGAAAAATAGTTATTCGAGTTATGTATATTTTTCTATATGTGTAGGCTTTGGAAGCTGCGGATCAACTTGGCTATCCGGTTTTGGCACGTGCAGCATACTGTCTTGGAGGTCTTTCATCCGGCTTCGCTGACAACCGAGAACAGCTCCGAGTTCTTGCTGTACAAGCTCTTGCAGTTTCGAATCAGTTGATTATTGACAAATCACTGAAAGGTTGGAAGGAAGTAGAGTATGAAGTTGTTCGTGACGCATACGACAACTGTGTCACGGTAAAAGAACTTGAAAATATGGATAATGAATGGCATAATATACTCGTTTCCATCATGTCTCTTCCCAAGCATTTTTTCAAACCTCAAATGATTTATTCCCCCGTCATTAGTTTTGAAAAATTTTCCCAATCCCACTAATTTTTTTCGCCTAAATTTCCACGAATGAGGTGGATTGAATTGGGACAGAATAAAAGATGTTGTAACACTTTTTTCTTAAAATTTTAGGTGTGCAACATGGAAAATGTGGACCCACTTGGTATTCACACAGGAGAATCCATAGTTGTTGCTCCGAGCCAAACACTGAGCAATCATGACTACTACATGCTTCGAGCGACGGCTCTGAAAGTCATTCGCCATTTGGATGTCGTGGGAGAATGCAATATCCAATATGCTCTCTGTCCTCATTCTGATCAATATTACATTGTTGAGGTCAGTACTGTTTTCAGTCATTCTGCAGGTTTTATGGGACCACTCATTGAACGAAAACTAAAAAGTTCATTTTCCTTTCCTTTACATTTCCTTTCTATAATAGTATTTCCTATACTAACATAAGAAATACCATAGTTCACCTTCCCTTCCATTAAGAACCGTGCAACTTTAAGAAATTCATGAGTCCATTTGTTCTAATTGAGAGGATGTATTATTTACGAAGCTTACAATTCTATAACTTTGAATCCAGGTTAATGCTAGATTATCGAGAAGCTCAGCATTGGCCAGCAAGGCTACAGGCTATCCACTTGCTTATGTCGCAGCAAAGCTTTCACTTGGAAAGTCCCTTGTAGAACTCAAGAACTCTGTGACTGGATGCACTACAGCATGCTTCGAGCCAAGTTTGGACTATTGTGTGGTGAAAGTTCCGCATTGGGACTTTAGAAAGTTCTCCGGTGTGAGCACAAAGGTAAGAAGACAATTTGGAAATAATTTATTCCAGAGAGTTTTAATGGGCTCACTAAATTATTCTACGAAAATAAAAGGTTACGTCCTTGTTTGGAAGGAAAGTTTCATGTAAATGGAAAAAGTAGTTATTTAATGATGATGCACCACTTTCATGCTTGTTTAGATTGGAAGCTCGATGAAAAGTGTGGGTGAGGTGATGGCAATAGGAAGGAAGTTTGAGGAGGCGTTCCAGAAAGCCCTCAGGATGACAGACGAGCATATTTTAGGATTCGACCCTGACTCCGAGTTCACTGTTTCGGAACAAGTAGGTTCATTTGTTTATAAACTGCCTTTTAACAATCTTCTAGGAAATTAATTGAAAGATTTGAATTGAACGACACATGTATAAGATTTTTGTTTGCAAATATTTTATCTACTAAATTCATATTAGTACACTTGCATTATTTACAAAAGGGTGGCCCTTAAAAGGGCCGTTGGTTTATAATTGTCACCCTCCTCCTTGAAACTCTCCCGGATGACGAAAAGAGTCGGCTGTGTCCGCATTCGCCTCCTCCACAGCGTTGACTAGATTGCTCACCGGTTATCTCTTGACATCACGGCAAAATCTCCTCGGGAGAAGCGAAACTGGGGTCCTGGGACTCGTTGCAAGAGGGCAACTGGGCATCTTTCGTGCTCCTCAAACCGGTGAGAGTCATCCACATTAGGAAGCTCCCAAGCAGAGACGTGATAGCCATTAGTTTCCTCTGAGATCATGACTGTTCCCACAGTCGGAGGAACGCCCACATCAGTCCCAACAATCTCGATCTCGCTATCCTCCCGGTCCATTAGGGGTGTGTGGATCACAATAACTCCATCCTCACTGGAGTCTGCCTTGGCTCGGCATCGCACCTCAAGTCGCTGCTTGGTTCCCGTGTTGTAATTTGGATACCCTGGAATCAAATTAGACTGGGAGTAGGTGGACAGGGCTAGGAACTCTTCATGCACATCTGCGGCAGATGCCAAGTGAGTTCTGTGTTTCTGTGGCCACGATCCCATTTCACACAGCTTTGCTCCTGGATCCTTCAGTTGGGGTTCCTCCACAATTCTTCTGCACACGAACTGTTGGAATTCCCTGGTGCGCTCAATTATCTCCAACACAAGGAGAGGGATGTTCCACTTGTGATTCCATATCGTGACATGGGAGGCGTGCACAATGATGGTAAAGTTGGCTGGAATCAGAAACAGTGCATGGAGGGTTGTGAGAAGCCGCTGACCCCTTTCATAGAGCGGGTTTCCAGGGATGGCCAGTCTGCACAAGTACACCTTCCACTTTGACATTTCATCCTTGATACGGATCTCGTTTTCAGGTCTTCGCATTTCCCACAACTGCCTGGTAAACTCGCGCTGAAGCCTGAAAGCTGTAAGAAAAATAATCAAGATTAAAAAATGTCGAAAAAAGTCAGTTACCAAGGTTATCATAATCCAGTACCAAGGTCTGTTGGCGCCACATAAAAGGGACTTCAGAATATTTGTGGAGTGGGTTAGGTGGCCCCCATAATCAAATAACACCATGCAAATTTTGAACCTATTTGGACTTCATTTGGAAAAGTGGTGGCACTTCCAAACTTTGGAATGTTTCCAAGGGTGTTCCAACGGCTTTCAGGTTAACTTTTTTGTAAATCTGACACCGGAAATGGACTCTACGGACCCGATTTGCCCTCCGGGGGTTTCAAAGGGACCACTTTGACCACCCTAGGGCTTCATTTTCATACTTTTTTCTGGCTTCAAAAGTTTGAAATTGAAAAAAGCAACTTGGAAGCGCCACCACTTTTCCAAATGAAGTCCAAACAGGTTCCAAATTGACATGAAGGTTCTTCAGCATGGTGGCCACCTACCCCCCTCCACAAGTATTCCAAAAAAAACCATGTGACACCAGCAGACCTTGGAATGATCTTAAGTTGGAAGTCGACTTTCTTACCTTCTGCTTCGTCGGCGTTGAGAAGGATGGCATGGACCCCCTGCACATCCTTGTGCTTGCGGTAGATGTGGTACTTAGCGCCAGCAATACTTGTTGAACACCGTCTGCATTTCTCCAACGAACACCGTGCCGGACCGGAATGTGTCTCCATGTGACATCTTAGAGACCCCGCTTGCATCTCCAAACCACATACATCACACGTCTTCTTTTCCCTGAGATGGACTGCACGATAATGTTCTCGGAGATTGCCTTTGGTCTCCTTGTCACATTTCTTACAGGTTCCAGGCCCCGTCCAAATACTCGATAAGTCAGGCTCCTCATCCTTCGGAATTTTCCTTAGTAGTTCAGGTTTTGGTGTTAGGTGAACGGTAATATAATGCCTTTTCAACGTCGTATGGAACTCGCCACATCTTTGACACCATCCTGCGGTACTAATCAAATGGTCGGGGTCCACATCCAAATCATAGGGAATCTCGTATAGCTTCCTCGGAAGTACAGGCTTTCCATAGTGGACTCTTTCGAAGTGCTCGCGAAGATGTGTCCTATACAAAGGGTTTCCATCCCTGGGCCTGCATTGCTGTCTATTGCAATGTCCACCGCGAGTGTTAATGTCTTCCGGCTCCAACTGCACATCAATATCCTCAGGGATTGCAATTACTTTTCCAGTTTTGGATCGCACCTTCTCAACCTAAATTAGGCAAAATAAAACTTTAATTAAATATTCAATTGATTATAAATATTAACTATAAAATGAAGGAACTTACCCCATTATCTCTAGCAATGTCACGTAAATGTACATCACGAAAGTGTTTTCTCAGATTAAACCTGTCTTCGCCACATCTCTCACAATGTCCATATTTACTGGTTAAAGCTTCCGGGTCAATCTTCAAGTCAAATGGAATTACTCGAACTCGCACCACGTTCTCCCTCGCCTCTTCTTGACCCACCTCCATATCCACTCCCTCTTCCTCCTCCC